>LR754401.1:26703-60524 GCA_902729485.2 Mus minutoides
AGTTGGCCATCAGTGGGAAGAGAGGCCCCTTGGTTATGCAGACTTTATATGCCCCAATACAGGGGAACGCCGGGGCCAAGGGGTGGGAGCGGGTGGGTAGGGGAGCAGGGCCGGGAGGGGGGAGGATATAGGGAACTTTCTGGATAACACTTGAAATGTAAATGAAGAAAATATCTAATAAAAGTTGAAAAAAAATGAAACTTTTAGATCATATTCTATAACCTGGATGTGATGGGCCACGTGCATGTTAGGCAAACCACAAATGAGCTACAGCCATATGCTTATATATTCCATGTAAAATCACCCATTGAAAGCATGGCTTATATATATCCAATCTCACATTACAGCCAGGTGTGCTAGCTCTTGTTCTCAACACTAGCACTTGTGGGTTGCCCTTTGATGTTGAGATCAGCCAGACTATACAGTAAGTTCCAGGTCAGCCTGGGTTACACACTGAGATCTAACCTCCAAAGTCATCAGAGACATAGAAAGAAGCAAGTAAACATCTCAGGACAAGTTTTGGTCTCCAGTGTAACCATATTTCAAGATGTTAGAATCTTTAAAATGTAAAAGTGTTCTTATTGCAGGAGAGCTTTTATTCTCAGGGGATTAGTCTCAGTTATGGTAGAGGAGGTTGTTTAAAAGCAGATTTCTAGGTTCCTTTTGTGTCTCACAATCTGAGCTTCTATATGTTTCATCTTTTCATTTTACATCTCTTCAGTGTTAAAATGTAGTATAACAATCATAGAGGCCAAGCAGATGAAGTGCTCAGATTTTCATCTTTCAGATATCATTTTTGAGAAGAAAAACAAGTTATCCTTGTAACTTATCCACCTCTACGTAGCGTTATTGGTATATGCCTGTAATCTCAGGATTCAGGAGGCAGAAGCAGAAAGCTGTGAGTTCAAATCTGGCTTGAAACAAAAGCAGCTAGTTTACTAAATCAGCATAATCTATAAAAGCTATAAATATTTGTTTTTAAACCTACAGCTAAGTCAGCCTTCACTCCTCATCAATGAAACTTCCCATCACAACAAATACTACTCAAAAAAAAAAAAACAAAAAAAAAAACAAAAAAACCCCACAACCAATCAAAACACAGAGTTGTGGGACACCAGCTCCTTGTGTACATGAACAAAGCACTCCCACACCTAAGGCTCAGTAAACATTGTGGAAGAAAAGACAGGATAAACTTTAAGAGGTGGAAGACAAGTGAGTTTGCTGTGATATTTTGTCAACTATAACATCAGAAGCTATATGCATAGCATCTCACCAACATGAGCTGACCAAGGATGACACCAATGTTTACACCCAAGTAGAAAAGAAAAAGCCAATGGAGCCTCAATGCTAGACAAAGAACTACAGGCAAGAGAGGAAACCTGGGAGCAGAAGCATCCCATCCAGGGAAGAAAACAATGATTGCTTATCTAGTGCCATATGCTCAGCCCTGAAAACATATATGAAAATGACATTAAATGAAGTCAATAGTTATATTTAGGAATATACATGTACATATAAACATATGCACACATGCAATAACCATTAAAAATAAGAATTTATTAATTTTAAATGAAAGTTGGGAAAGGGTAAAGGGGAGGGTTTGGGGGAGGAAAAGGAAGGGAGAAATGTGAGTAAATTATAATGCTGAGACCTGAAAAAAAAAAGAGTAAAACAAAAACAGAGTGAAATGTAAGAGAACACCTTAAATCATACAGCTTCCAATATTTATTCATAATAAAAGTAAAGGTACTATGACAAAAATCTCTGACTCATGTGGCCTTCACAAGGCATGCTTATCACTTGATCTCTCACCAATTCTCACTTTGCTCTCTGTCTTCAAGTACAACAAAGTTTACATTTCCAAATTTGCCAGTAACTTCCCACTTCAGAAGTTTCCTATATTGTGACCTTTTCTCTCTGAACATTCTGTGGCTCACTATTTTGATTTCAATTTCTGAGTGAGGCTTCCACTGACACTCCAGATCAAGTCACTTTAGAANTTGATCTCTCACCAATTCTCACTTTGCTCTCTGTCTTCAAGTACAACAAAGTTTACATTTCCAAATTTGCCAGTAACTTCCCACTTCAGAAGTTTCCTATATTGTGACCTTTTCTCTCTGAACATTCTGTGGCTCACTATTTTGATTTCAATTTCTGAGTGAGGCTTCCACTGACACTCCAGATCAAGTCACTTTAGAATCACAAATGCCCGCAAAATCGCATGTACTCCAGGTTAGAGAATTTATCAAACAGGTTCTGAGGTATGCGATTTGTTTCTACAGCGTTCTTTCTACTTTAAATAAATGAATGTGAAACATACCTTATATACAATAAGTATTAGAGAGTACTATGAAAGTAATAGGATGAGTAAAATCCTCATATAAACATTTTTAAACTTTCTTTGTTCTTGAGAATTGCCTGCATGAATAAAATGAAATATATCTACATTCATTTATCCTTTCATATGCCCCATATGTTCTTCAAATGTCCCCATCCCAACTGCATCTTATTCATTAGTAGTGCAATTAAGTCCAGTTACTGTGCCCCATAGGTGCCATGATGTGAGCTAGTCATCAACTGAAGAATCGGATTCTCACAATGGTCACATCCTCAAATAAGAGTAATTCTCTTTAGTCCAGCAACTATCAATCGCAAATAAATATATCCTTAGTCAAGGCTATCAATGCCATCAATGTCAGAATTTTGCCTACCTGGAGTCTCTGCAGGACTTGTGCATGTAATCACAGCGACAATGGCCACATCTTGTCTAGAAGACTTCTTTCACAGCACTTCTACCAACCTTCCAACTCTTACATTCTTTCTTACTCCTCTCTCATGAGTCTTTGTCATGGAAGGGATACAGATGTACTATTTAGAGTTGAACATTCAGTACCATATTTAACTCCTGAGATGAGTTATGCATCTTGATCAGTTATGCATCTTCCCTACTGACTGCTGCCACGACATCAAGGAGCTTGTCTAAGCAAGAATGAGAGCAGCCCAGGTCAACATGTTTAAACATAAAATATTTAGAATGCACTTTGATCTCATGATCATTTAGCAAAGTGAAAATAGACAGTTCTATCCTAGGGCTAAGGGCATATTTTATCTATGTTCTACTAGTATCAAAGCATAGTTTATGCTACATTTAAAGAAAATATTGAAGTGGACCCCTCAGCTCTCAAACAGTAAGTTTTACAAACTGGTGGTAAGATTTATAAAGTGTACATTGATTCTTGAAAATTTATACACAAAACCCCAAAGCTCTATTCCCTCATAGACAGCTGAATAGTTACAATAAAGAGAAATACAGAATCCTAATGAAGAGTCTCAGCTTATAATATGCCTTTAGTTGCATGATTCCATTGGCATGTTAATTCAAGAACATACCGATCCCCGAATGTTATTTCAAATCACAGATAAGAAAGATCCAACTATTCCACTCTTGAACCCAAAAGATGTCCCACCATGCCACAGGGGTACATGCTTTACTATATTCATAGTAGAGCCTTATTTGTGATATCCAGAAGCTGGAAAAACAAAACAAAACAAAACAAACAAACAAACAAAAAAAAAAAAACAAAGATTTCCCACAATGGAAGAATTAATACAGATAATGTGGTTAATTTATACAAGGGAATACTGTGTGGATTAAGAAAGATGACATCATGGGTTTTGCAGGCAAATGGATAGATCTAGAAATGCCCTTAGTAACTCAGATTCAAAAATACATGCATGGTATGTCCTCAATTATAAGCTTATAAGCGGGCATTAGCCAAAAAATAAAGGACAAAATACCCAGCATAGAATCCACAGATCTTAAGAAGGTTAAATATCCAAAAAGGTACAAGTGAGGACATCCCATTCCCACTTGGGAGGGAGAAAAAAAAGCAATCATGGGGGGGGGCAGAGGGAGGGAGCAACCTGGATGGGAGGGGGAACAGGGGAACATGATCAGATATTGGGTGGTGAGGCAGGGAACAGGAGTTAAGCCCAGAGGGCCAGCAGACAGAATGGAAACTGGACACATCAAGAGGTAGGAGGTGAGGGGACCCTCTAGAATGTAAGAATGTACTGAGAACTAGGTGGTGAGAGACTCTCAGGACTCAAAGGGAGAGATCTTAGATGAAATGTCCAACAGTGGGGAGAGGGAATTTGTACAGTCTACCTCCAGTAGAAAAACAGGGTATCAAGTAGAGGTATGAGGTTGCCATCCCACAGTCAAACTCTGACCTATAATTTTTTTCTGTCTAAAAAAACCTGCAGGGACAAATGTGGAGAAGAGACAAGGGAAAGGAAGTTCAGTGACCAGCCCAAATTGAGATCTAGCTCCAGAGAGGTTCCAAGGCCTGACAATATTTCTGATGCTATAATGTGCTTACAGACAGGAGCCTAGCATACCTGCCTTCTGTGAGGCCCAACAAGCAGCTGAAAGAGTTGGATGCATATCCAACCAACCAATGGACAGAAGCCTGCGACTCCTATGGTTGAATTAGGGAAAGGCTGGAAGAAGCTGCAGAGGTGACTCCATAGAAAGACCAGAATTTTCAACTAACCCAAACTCCTGAGATCTCTCAGATACTGAATCAGCAACCAGGCAGCAAATACTAGTTGGTCCAAGGTCTTCAACACATATACAGCAGAGGACTTCCTGCTCTGGCTTCAGTGAGAGAAGATGCTCCTAACTCTGGAGAGACTTGAAGCCATAGGGAGTTGGGGAGGCCTGTGGGTGTGAGCATCCTCTTTGAGATAGGGGACTAGGAATGGGACCAGGAACTCTCTGGGAGGAGGGTAAAGACTGGATTGTAAAAAAAAAAAAAAAAAAAAAAAAAAAAAAAAAAAAAAAAAAAAAAAAAAAAGATTAGAGAGAATTTAAAAATAAATGAATAAAAGAAGTAGAAAAATAGAGGAATATAGGATGTTTGGAAAGAGGTTACTCTGCTGTCAATCATCAGAACAGAGCTGACTCTCCTATCTTCAACATAATTTCTGAACATTTACAGAAAATTGACAGTGATCCAGAAGATGTAAACCTAACAATCCTTTCCCATGATATTTGTGTTGCCATTAAACCCTAGTTTTCTAAGAGTGAACTCATAGCACCTTACACATATGAAGCAGCCCACCACCCATCACCTCTCAATTACATGAACCTCAACTTCCACAGACTACCTCTATAGAATCAAATGGCTCACCACTGCATCTCCTATCTTAGACCATATTGTGTGCTTTTACATTGCTTTCATAAATCTAGATGTGCCCCGAATTAAGAGAATATTCCAGCACCACATATATTAGTATAATTCTTGAAGAGATGTGTAACTGAGAACTTGCTGATAAGTGCATAATAGGATATTACAAAAGTGAATTGGCATGAAGCAAATGATAGAAATTAAATCAGCACAACAACAGGCACAGGGCTTGCATGGACTTGCAAATGATAAGAATTTAAAATTTAGAGATAACACTTTAATAAAAGCCTGTACTCTAGTGGGTATGGAAACCACTAATCAAAATACACTTTGTGCTTTTCATATAGCATAGCAAAGATCCATTTTCTGATATGGCAAAAGAGGATGCAATTAACATCAGAAAAATAACTAGTAGATTGGATCATTTGAAACTACATGAAAGCACTTATTGGAATTATTGGAAAAGATAAAATAAAAACATGGAAACATGGAATGTATTCATTACTTCAAAATTTTGCCAGAATTATTTTAAATATTTATTGTATTGTGTTGAAAAACATGCTAAATTCTTCCCTTACTACATAGACATTTGGTGTTCTATAGTTGTAATGGCATAAAAATTAATACCTGTAGTAATAAGTTGTGTAAATTAAAAGTTCTGAGGTTATGAGGTTAAGCAAATTTCTTCAAATCTTGATAAGTGTACAACTAGATAATGTTGACATTATTAAATGTCAAATTTCTCAAAACTCTTAGGACTCATCATTCAATTCAAACTTCAAAATGCAGACACAGCTAACAAAAGTCAATGCATTTAGAAATGTGCAGACATAAAGGTCTTTGCAGCCAATTTGTTCTTTTATTGATGCAAAGAAAGCAGTGGATATCAGATTGTATTTATTCCATAGATATTCCAAGATAAATGAAAATTCAATGCCTTGCCCCCAAATAACTAAACCCACTTGTTCCCTAGACAAAGAAATTCAGAGTAATATTTTATAAAGCACATAATTAGATTTCATTAAACTGTCAAGTGGCAATAGTCAGGTATCTGGTCTCCATGCAGCATAAATTTGAGTCACTTGTGAGTTAGCAACAACAAAGCACAATCATATGCTACAGAAATAAGAGAGGATGTTGCTTTTTACTAAGAAAATAAAATTGGATGGTTAGGGTACTGTCAGCACTTGAGGGCAGAATCAGGCATATCTCTGAGTTCAAGGGCAGTGTGGTCTACAGAATGATTTTCAGAACAGCAAAGGGATACATAGAGCAATCCTGTCTTGAAACAAACAGATAAACAAATAAATATCCAAAAAATAAGGAGGGGGAAGAGGAAGAGGAAGAGGAAGAGGAAGAGGCAGAGAGAAAGGAGAAAGAGAGATAAGTGAAGAGAAAAAAGAAAAGAGAAAGAGAAGAGAAACTCTAAGTAGAAGTGTAGAGTAACTGAAGAAGAATAGATTAAAATTTCTTTGACACAGGAAGTAGCAATGCATCTTTTACAAAGCTTTATGTATGGGGCATAGTCTCAAAATACATATTTATTACTGTTTCTCTGGCTGGTAGGTAGATTGACAATGCAGAATCTCTCTATCAACTGAAATACAAGGACAAACAATCAGATACCTAACAGAGCCAGGGCTTATCTGAAATGGCTAGAAAGGTTCTAAGGTTTTACTAATTTTAATTACACAATGTAGAATGTCTACATTATTTTCTTGTTGCTTTTCACTTACCATTTTCTGTGCACATGAACTTCACTTATTTTTAAAAACTGAGTGTTGATGATTTCCAGAAGCAAGGATTCATTAAGCTCAAATTATAAAGCCTTGACTTGTCCCCTAAACTCCCTTGTTTATAGTAAGAAAGACTTGTCTGAACTAAGCATCTTCTACAAAATGAAAAGTGTTACATAGATGACTCAATTATACCTACAAAAGGTAATAACTCTGATTTATAGAATTGTTATATCGCAAGGTATCCTTGTTAAAAGACTTACAGAGGAGAGAAAATCCCTAAGCTAATACTGAGAAATGCTCTGAAAACAGGGTTCGGTATTTCACAAGCAATCTCTACCTTCTCTGCCTTATGAAAATGATCCTTAAGTAAGTGACATTAAGTCTAAAATGAATCCAGGATAACAAATTGCATATACCTATTAGAGAAATGTAACCTACGGGATAATCAGTGCACAGAGCCACAAGAAACAATGCTATCTGAAGACGGAAACAACCAAATGGAATCAGAAACTTTAATTGACTACTAAAGAGGTTCTGTCGCAAACAAAAAGTGCAATCATGAAGTGTGTTCTATTTCATAAAGCCACCTAAGGACCAAATATTTGATAATCATGCGATATACTGAGTAAAGAGTCAAGAGTTAATTTAGGTATTGAAAGAGTTAAAATTATGCCCTGTAGAAATAAAAGCCTGTCAAGATTTAGTATCCCTTTGCAGTTCTTGTGCATATATGTTTAATAACTGTCATGTCTTCAGACACTTCATCTGATCCCTTTTTAGTTAAAAATACAGATGTGGCAGCCAGAGCTGCCAGCCATGCTTGGGTAGTTTGAATGCTCTTAGCAGGTGCTCCATTAACCAACTTGTTAGCATGAAGTAAATTTTTCTATCCAAAGTTTTTTTTTTAAACACTTAAGAAAAGAGTATAGGACATTTCACAGAAGTAAAGTGGGTCTTCCAGGGTCAAAAGTTTTCACCCTGTCTTCTTACAAGGTAGTTCTTCTTGTAACTTTACATGATTTCAGTTTGAACTTACTGAGGCCCCAGTGAAGACTTTTCTGTTATTTTTGAAGCTGTTAACAGCTACCAGGGATATTAGCCTCCTATCAGATTTAGCATTGGTAAAAATTCTTTCCCAATCCGTTGGTGGCCTTTTTGTCTTATTGACAATATCTTTTGCTCTTCTGAAGCTTTGTAATTTTATAAGGTCCCATTTATCGATTTGTGATCTTACAGCACAAGCTATTGCTCTTATGTTTAGGAATTTTACCCCTGTGCCCATATCTTCAAGGGTTTTCCCCACTTTTTCCTCTATAAATTTCAGTGTCTCTGGTTTTATGTGGAGGTCTTTGATCCACTTAGACTTGAGCTTTGTACAAGGAGATAGGAATGGATCAATTCACATTCTTCTACATGTTGACTGCCAGTTGTGCCAGCACCATTTGTTGAAAATGCTGTCTTTTTTTCACTGGATGGTTTTAGCTCCCTTGTCGAAGATGAGGTGACCATAAGTGTGTGGATTCATTTCTGGGTCTTCAATTCTATTCCATTGGTCTACCTGTCTGTCGCTGTACCAGTACCATGCAGGGTTTTTTTGTTGTTGTTGTTGTAGTTGTTTTTTTTTTTTTTTTTTTATCACAATTGCTCTGTAGTACAGCTTGAGGTCAGGCATGGTGATTCCACCAGAGGATCTTTTATTGTTGAGGATAGTTTTTGCTATCCTAGGTTTTTTGTTATTCCAGATGAGTTTGCAAATTGCCCTTCTATCTCAGTGAAGAATTGAGTTGGAATTTTGATGGGGATTGCATTGAATCTGTAGATTGCTTTTGGCAGGATAGCCATTTTGACTATATTAATCCTGCCAATCCATGAGCATGGGAGATCTTTCCATCTTCTGAGATCTTATTCAATTTCTTTCTTCAGAGACTTGCAGTTCTTGTCATACAGTTCTTTCACTTCCTTAGTTAAGATCACACCAAGGTATT
This sequence comes from Mus minutoides, assembly GCA_902729485.2. Classification (NCBI taxonomy): domain Eukaryota; kingdom Metazoa; phylum Chordata; class Mammalia; order Rodentia; family Muridae; genus Mus; species Mus minutoides. The sequence continues at coordinate 35,620 of LR754401.1, forward strand.
TTATATTATTTGTGACTATTGTGAAGGGTGTTGTTTCCCTAATTTCTTTATCACTCTGTTTATCTTTTGTGTAGAGAAAGGCCACTGATTTGTTTGAAGAGCTCAAGAAGCTGAACTCCAGAAATTCAAGTAACCCCATTAAAAATGGGGTACAGAACTAAACAAAGAATTCTCAACTAAAGAATCCCAAAGGGATGAGAAGCTTGAAAAAATGTTTAACACCCTTAATCATCAGGGAAATGCAAATCAAGATAACTCTCAGATTCCACCTCACACCAGTCAGAATGGCTGAGATCAAAAATTCAGGTGACAACAGATGCTTTCAAGGATGTGGAGAAAGAGGAACACTCCTTCATTGCTGGTGGGATTGCAAGCTGGTACAACCACTCTGGAAATCAGTCTGGCAGTTCTTCAGAAAAGTGGACATAGTACTACCAACTAATCCAGCAATACTTCTACTGGGCATATACCCAGAAGATGTTCCAACTGGTAACAAGGACACATGCTCCACTATGTTCATAGCAGCCTTATTTATAATAGCCAGAAGCTGGAAAGAACCCAGATGTCCCTCAACAGAGAAATGGATACAGAAAATGTGGTGCATTTACTAATCAGCTATTAAAAAATAATGATTTTATGAAATTCGTGAACAAATGGATGCATCTGGAGGATATCATCCTGAGTGAGGTAATCCAATCACAAAAGAAGTCACTTGATATTCACTCATTGATAAATGGATATTAGCCCAGAAACCTATAATACCCAAGATACAATTTCCAAATCACAAGAAAATCAAGAAAGACCAACGCGTGGATACTTCATTCCTCCCTAGAATAGGGAATAAAATATTCATGGAAGGAGCTGCAGAGACAAAGTTTGGAGCTAAGATGAAAGGATGGACCTTCCAGAGACTCTCCCACCCAGGTGGTCTTTCACATAATCAGCCACCAAATGCAGACACTACTGCATATGCCAGCAGGATATTGCTGAAAGGTCCCTCATATAGCTGTCTCCTGTGTGGCTTTGACAGTCCCTGACAAATACATAAGTGGATGCTCACAGTCATCTATAGGGCAGAACACAGGGTCCCAAATGTAGGAGCTAGAGAGAGTACCCAAGAACTGTAGGGGTCTGCAACCATATCGATGGAACAACATTATGAACTAATCAGAACCCCCAGAGCCCATGTCTCTAGCTGCATATATATTACTGCATATATTAGAAGATGGCCTAGTTGGCCATTATTGGGAAGAAAGGTCCCTTGGTCCAGCAATCTTTATATGCCCCAGTACAGGGGAATGCCAGGGCCAAGAAATGGGAGTGGGTAGGTAGGGGAGCAGGGCAGGGGGAGGGTATAGGGGACTTATGGGATAGCACTTGAAATATAAATGAAGAAAATATCTCATAAAAAAATTAAAAATAAGAGCTATCAAGGAAATGGTTCAACTCAAATTCTCCTGGAAGAGAACACATATACATATTTTTACAGCATTTTTTTTTATCAAATTAGCAACATAAAAATTTAGGGAGAGTGTGGTGTGTGTGTGTGTGTGTGTGTGTGTGTGTGTGTGTCTATGTATGTATGTGCATGTGATGTCTGTTTGCATGGGCAATTGTGTTCACTCTTGCATGTGGAGAAGCTGGAGGAGGGTGCAGAAATTTCTGGCCTACCATTCTTTGTCTTATTCCTCTCTGACTGAATTTCTCACTTAATCAGAGTCTCCCCTTTTTTGGATAACTCACCTAATTTTTATGGGGTTCTAGGAATCTGAACTCAGGTCTTCATGCTTAAGTAGCAAGCAACATTAACTATTGAGCCATCTCTCTGGCACAGATCTAAGAGCTTTGATTATGTAACAGATATCCACACATGTTTGTTGTGATAGAGTTCATACTACTAACACCATTCATGGTTATTAAAGAACATCAATCAAATGTAAATAAATGGAGTGAAAGAGATGACTCCATGGTTAAGCACATGTACTTTTACAGACAACCCAAATTTAGTTTCTAGCACACACATTATTGTTCACAACCATCCAAACTTTAGTTTCAAGGGATCCAATGACATCTTCTGACCTCTGATAGTTCCAGGCACACATGCAGTGCACAGACATATATGCAAGCAAAATACTCATATACATAAAATATAATAAACAGAAAATAGTCAAAATAGTACAAACATTGCCTTTGAAATATAATAATCATGGAACTTATAATAGGCTATACTAGTTGAGCCAACTTGGTTATATTAAAAAGTGATGCAAACATAGAGGTAGAAGCTCACAGTCAGCTATTAGATGGAACACAGGGTTCCCAAGGAAGAAGGAGCTAGAGAAAGTACCCAAGGAGCTGAAGGGGTCTTCAACCCTCTCGGTGGAAGAATAACCATGAACTAACTAGTACCCCCTGAGCTCATGTCTCTAGCTGCATATATAGAAGAGGATGGCCTAGTTGGCCATCATTGGGAAGAGAGGCCCCTTGGTCATGCAGACTTTATATGCCCCAATACAGGGGAACGCCAGGGCCAAGAAGTGGGAGCAGGTGGGTAGGGGAGCAGGGCCGGGAGGGGGGATGGTATAGGGAACTTTCTGGATAACACTTCAAGTGTAAATGAAGAAAATATCTAATAAAAGTTGGGAAAAAAGTGATGCATTGAATATGATGATATAAAATATGAATTGTACTAACAATTTCATATTTTTTTTTTTGAGAAACTCATACAGGGGTCCTGGATATAGCTCATTTTACTCCTCCCTCTCTTTTCTACAACTCCTTCCATTTCCCTCAACTATCTAATAAATGACCTTTTGTTCCATAGCTACATTTACATATGAAGACAGGTAAATGATATTAAATAATACAATGATCAAATCATATTTAAAATGCAAACATAATTATCTACCAATTTTCTTGCCCATGAATGTTTAAGACATCCATTTCCAATAAATATCTGTATTCAGAACTTGAAATTCATATGTTATTTCCTAAGATTCTTTGGGTGTTATGAATATTGTTTATGAATAATTATGTCAAGTTAATGGAAATATTTAAATTGTACACAAATGCCAAAAAGATAAGAGGGAAAATTCCAAAACTATTCTGTGATCTAAGCATTAGCTAATAATTACCATAATTTTATCAACATGTAATTGATTATGTGTATTCATGTATCAACCAATCATGATCTGAAACATATTTAATTATGAACCAATCAGTTACATCTAGAATCACTGAATATTCTAAATATTTTCTTGGATTTTGTCCAGCTCTTGTATTATTTAATTTATACTTTAATCATTTTCAATCATTCATTTTATAAGGACTAAAAGAAAATTTGAGAAGCAGCAGTGCATTCATTGGATTTTAATATAAAATAATCAATTTGCTCTTCAAGTGCCTTGGACATTGCTACGATGTACTTGTACGATGCTCTCCCCCCTCAGGAGTCTTCTAATTCTGTTTCAATCAATGGACTCATGTTTATGTATTCCATTACATACATATAGTGCTTGCTCAAAGAACTCTTGAGCATAGAAACTTTTCATCAGAAAATTGAATATCAAACAGTGTGAAGACTATCCTTTGGGTTCGCAATATAAAAAGTCACTTACAATTACACATCAAGGACATCATTTCAATGGCAAAATGGCAGGAGTCGATCAGGAGGACAGATAGGAAAAACTTTATTCCCTAACTTTCTTTGTACACCATCCACTGCCTATGGATGACTTGGACTATTGTCTGCATATGAGGAGCAGTTCTGAGTGAAATCCCTGTGACTCTGGCTTCCTTGATATGCAGCAAGTACAAACAAAAAGGCTTGATGTCAAACAAGAGTGAGAAATGTATCATTTGTTACTGATAATATTAGTATAGTTGTAATGATAATGTATTGGAGCATATTATTATAAAATACCAAGACATCTATCTCCACTCCTTTATATTGTGGCTACTCTGAAAGCAGATATTACATCTCAGACTCATATATGTCTGATTGTAATGTAAAGTAACCAGTTTATCATAGATAGATGATAGATAGATAGATAGATAGATAGATAGATAGATAGATAGATAGTATTATTATCTGTGTGTGTGTGAATGTGACTACCTAGCTCACAAAAGTAAACTTTGTAGTTAACAATATTATGTGGCAACATAAGGAGTTGGACCCTGATAGGTCCAGCTCTCAGTTATCACATATAGAATGATGTTATAATTGATTTCTAATGATATTCTACTATACTCATAGTTTGCTGCCTATCCCAATGTTCATTAGAGAAGCTTTATCCAGAAACTGATGTAAGCAGATGCAGCAACGCACAGCAAAACATGGGTGGAACATGGGGAATCCTGTAAAAGAGGGGAAAGAAGGACTGTAGAAGCCAGAGGCTGCAAAACCTCTACAAGAAAATACTCAGAATCACCTAACCTGGGATGACTCACAGAGACTGCAATGCCAACCAAGTATCCTGCATGAGACTGACATATGACCTCTATACATATGTTATAGCTGCAAACCTTGGCCTTCTTATGAGACTCATAACAGTGGGAGCAGATACTGTCTCTAACTCTGTTGCCTGCTTTTGGGTTGCTTATCCTACTATTTGGGTTTCCTTGTCAACTCTTATAAAAAGAGGAGGTATCTAGTCTTACTACCACTTGATATTTCAAAGCTGGTTGTTATCCATGAGAGACTTTCTTTTTTTGAAGAGGAATGGAGGAGTGGATTGCAGTTAGGTTAGAAAGGAGGTGGCAGGTAGGGACTGGGAAGAGACGAGGGAGGTGAAACTGTGTATGGAATGTACAACAAAACAAACAAATAAGAAAGCTTGAGTTTCTTGATGAGTAACTCAACCTAACTTCCCCAGGTGACAAAATGCCCCCTTACTCATTCAATAGCATTAGTGAGGAAATTAAATAAGATATGTGTGAAGTCCCATACTATTATACACACTATAATATTTAAGGATGCATTTCTATTTAGTTTTATATTAACAAATGCCACTGGGAAAGGCTGATCTTTCATAATTCATCTAAGCAGGAGCAGATCTCCCACTCAAGGAGTGACAATCACATAATTTTGTATATCACTTTACAGCTGACTACTCAACTGCACTGAGACTGTCCATTAAAACTATTTGCACAAGTACATAAAAATATGAATTTCTCAAAATTCTTAACCCTGGGGAATATAAGAGCAAGACTAGGAGAAACTTAATTTAAAATGCCCTGTTAATATTTATTCTACAAGTATGTAAGAAATTATTAAATTAAGTTTTAATTATAGAATTATCAAAATTTCTAGCACATAACACAGTGTAAATGTTGGTTTAAATAATTGTATTTATTATAACAGTTGTTCCATAGACATGAAAGCTATTGTAACAAACAGTATTCAAAACATTAAAATTCTATGTATTACATATGGCTGATTCTAAAAAACTAGGGACTTTCAAATATCCATGAAACTAAATGAACATTAAAGTTTTTTCATGAGGCTCACCCCACCCCTGTGTGCTTGTATGTGTGTGAGTGAGTGTGTGTGTGGTATCTATGTGAAATATAAGAAGATATGAAGATCAGTTTCTTTTCATATGTCTGAGTATTCACAAGGAAGACAGAAAAGGACACTGGGTACCCCGATCTAACATTCTCTGTATTATTCCCATGATATAGGATTGCTCACTTAATATAGACCTAGGCAGGTAGAATACAAGTTAAAGATGTCCTCCTGTCTTTGCCACTCTGCACAGTGCTGCACATGCTCAACAAGGTAACATCAGTTCTAGCGATTTTAATTCCAATCTACGTGCTTAGAAAGCAAAAGTTCTTATCCACAAAGCCACCTTTCTATCCTTCACTCTCTTTTTGAAGGTTAAACAAGATTTAAAAAATCATATCGAACTTGTAAAAATAAGCTAAGAGAAAAAGAAAATATTCTCAAAAGAAGGCATAAGAAACAGACACCTGCACGAAAATCAGGGACTAGACAAAGTTGCCCACTTTCTCCCTACCTATTCAATATAGTACTTGAAGTCCTATGCAGAGCAATTCCACAACAAAAGGAGGTCAAGTGGATACAAATTGGAAAGGAAGAAGTCAAAATATTACTATTTGCAGATGATATGATAGTATATAAAAGTGACCCTAAAAACTCCACCAGAGAACTCCTAAACCTGATAAACAGCTTCAGTGAAGTAGCTGGATATAAAATTAACTCAAACAAATCAATGGCCTTTCTCTAATCAAAGGATAAATGGGCTGAGAAAGAAATTATGGAAACAACACCTTTCACAATAGTCACAAACAATATAAAAATATCTTGGTGTGACTCTAACTAAGGAAGTGAAAGATCTATATGATAAGAACTTCAAATCTCTGAAGATAGAAATTGAAGAAGATCTCAGAAGATGGAAAGATCTCCCTTGCTCTTGGATTGGCAGGATCTATAAACTAAAAATGGCTAATTTGCCTAAAGCAATCTACAGATTCAATGCAATCCCCATCAAAATTCCACCTAAATTCTTCACTGAGATAGAAAGGGCAATTTGCAAGTTCAACTGGAATAACAACAACAACAACAACAACAACAACAACAACAACAACAAAAAAACCCCTAAGATAGCAAAAACTCTTCTCAACAATAAAAGAACCTCTGGTGGAATGACCATGCCTGACCTCAAGCTGTACTACAGAGGAATCGTAATAAAAACATCATGGTAGTGGTACAGCGACAAACAGGTAGACCAATGGAATAGGATTGAAGGACCAGAAATGAATCCACACACCTGATCTTCGACAAGGGAGCTAAAATAATCAGGTGGAAAAAAGACAGCTTTTTCAACAAATGGTGCTGGTACAATTGCCAGTTATCATGTAAAAGAAAGGGAATTTATCTATTCTTATCCTCCTTGTACTAAGGTCAAGTCTATATGGTTTAAGGAACTCCACATAAAACCAGAGACATTGAAACTTATAGAGGAGGAAGTGGGGAAAAGCCTCGAAGATATGGGCACTGGGGAAAAATTCCTGAATAGAACAGCAATGGCTTGGGCTGTAAGATCAAGAATTGACAAACGGGACCTCATAAAGTTGCAAAGCTTCTGTAAGGCAAAAGATATTGTCAATAAGACAAAAAAACCAACAACAAACAAACAAACAAACAAAAAACCACCAACAGATTGGGAAAGGATCTTTACCAAACCTAAATCATATAGGGGACTAATATCTAATATATACAAAGAACTCAAGAAGGTGGACACTAGAAAATCAAATAACCCCATTAAAAAGTGGGTCATAGAGCTAAACAAAGAATTCTCAACTGAGGAATACTAAATGGCTGAGAAGCACATGAAAAAATGTTCAACATCCTTAATCATCAGGGAAATGCAAATCAAACAACCCTGAGATTCCACCTCACACCAGTCAGAATGGCTAAGATCAAAAATTCAGGTGACAACAGATGCTGGTGTGGATGTGGAGAAAGAGGAACACTACTCCATTGTTGGTGGGACTGCAAGCTTGTACAGCCACTCTGGAAATCAGTCTGACAGTTTCTCAGAAAATTGGACATAGTACTACCAGAGGATACTGCAATACCTCTCCTGGGCATATATCCAGAAGATGTTCCAAATGGTAATATGGACACTTGCTCCACTATGTTCATAGCAGCCTTATTTATAATAGCCAGAAGCTGGAAAGAAACCAGGTGGCTCTCAACAGAGGAATGGATACAGAAATTATGGTACATTTACACAATGGAGTACTACTCAGCTATTCAAAACAATGAATTCATGAAATTCCTAGGCAAATGGATGGATCTGGAGAACATCATCCTGAGTGAGGTAACCCAATCACAAAAGAACTCACATAAAATGTACTCACTGATAAGTGAATATTAGCCCAGAAACTTAGATTACCCAAGATACAATATGCTAAACACATGAAACTCAAGAAGAATGAAGATCAAAGTGTGGACACTTCACCCCTTCTTAGAATTAGGAGCAAAGCACACATTGAAGGAGTTACAGAGATCAAGTATGGAGCTGAAACAAAAGGATGGACTAACTAGTGACTGCTTCAGCCCGGGATCCATCCCATAATTAGCCACCTATTGCAGTCACTATTGTATATGCCATCAAGATATTGCTGAAGGGCCCTGAGATAGCTGTCTCCTGTGAGGCTATACCAGTGCCTGGCAAACACAGAAGTGGATGTTCACAGTCAGCTATTAGATGGAACACAGGGTTCCCAAGGGAGTAGCTATAGAAAGTACCCATGGAGCTGAAGGGGTCTTCAACCCTATAGGTGGAAGAACAATATGAACTAACTAGTACCCTCTAGCTGCATATAGAGCAGAAGATGGCCTCGTTGGCCATCATTGGGAAGAGAGGCCCCTTGGTCATGCAAACTTTATATGCCCCAGTACATGGGAACGCCAGGGCCAAGATGTGGGAGTGGGTGGGTAGGGGAGCAGGGTGGGGGATGGTGGAGGGTTTAGGGGACTTTCAGGATAACATTTGAAATGTAAATGAGAAGAAGATATCTAATAAAAAATGAAAACAAACAAACAACAACAACAAAAAAAAAACCAAACCAAACCAAACAAAACAAAAAAGAAACAGAGACCCAGTCATTTACATTTTCAAGAATCCTATAAAATTCCTCAACTGAGAGCTCTAGCATATATGCAGAGCATCTGCTGAGCACCAAAGTAGGCCCTGGGATTGCTGCTTACATCTCTGTATGTTTATATAGACTTAGTTCCCTCTTTTTTTTTTTTTTTAAAGAAGGCCTTACTCTATTGATGTCCTCTATCTCCTCTGTCTCCCATTCCTTTTACTTCCCCTTCCATTGTTTTTCCTGAGATCTAAGGGGTGAGAATCCATAGTGATATCTCATTTAGAACATTGTGTTCCAAGGTCTGTCTGTCTGTCTCTCTCTCTCTCTCTCTCTGTGTGTGTGTGTGTGTGTGTGTGTGTGTGTGCGCGTGTGTATAATATCTTGCTGTGTTATTCTGCTTCTCTTAAGGCTGGCTCAGTAAAACACCAATCTATGAATATAGAAGAGTATCATTCATCCCTCAATCTTTTAATACTACATTTCAGAAAGTTCTTGATGAAAAATTTGTGTTGCCTTCTCCATATGTATAAAAAAGAATCTATTAATTTGAACACCTCTTGACCTATTTTTGAGTAACATCTTAAACTTACTGCTAACATTTCCTCATGAGACAGTATATTCTGTGATCTAAGAGTATAGCAAAGAAGGATACTTAAGAAATGAACAAAATTTCTTGCATACATATAAGTGATAAGATACTTGCTCAGTATCCTAGCATGCATGAAACCCTGAATCAGGTTCAATTATCAGCATCAATCAATCAATTAATCAATCAATTAATTAATATTCTTAAGCTTCTTCAGTAAGCCATGGTCATTAGAGTACTTACTAATGTGAGTACACATGGCATTTACTTTTCTACAATACATAAAATCAAAGTAAAGAACTTCCAAAAAGAAAAAAAAATTGTCTTAAGAAAAAAATTACATGGGCTTGCAATTATCTTTAGCTAAAGTAGGCATAAAGAACCCAGATAAGAAACAGGACAGTGACTCTGATACTGACTGTCAAAATGGAGCATGCAACTCATATATGTGGCTGCTATATATTGATTTCTACCCTAAGCTCTGAATGTTAGAACGACTAATAGTGTCAGATCAATACTAGTCAACAATGAGTAACGAGATCATAACAGATGATACCACATTCAAAAAACTTACCATGCTGTTTTTAAACATATACAATAAGTTAGTATAAAGATCTGTTCTGGAACACTTTTCTAATGTGAATAGCTTGATAATACAGACCTCACTCCACTGATCTGTAAAATAAGATCACTAGATTCATTCTGCAAACATTTGAGAAACTAGAAATGATACATATGAAAGTCTTTTCACTACCACTTTCTTTAAGTATGGCTGAGGTCTGAATCCTTTTAGTGAAGGACCTGAAACCCTTTTGCCCACGAAGGGTTTTAAAATACACCACTCTGCCTTGTGGTTAAAAGACAAAACCAAACCAAACAAACAAGCATAACCCAACTAACAGAATAAAGGGGTGTGGCAATGTCTCACTATAACTCTATTTATGGACATGGAAACTAGGATTTTACATAATTTTAATATGCTGAAATGTTAGCATCCACATTTTTCTTTCACTTTAAAACATGAAAATCCTTGACATTTGGAACAATACTTAAAAAGTTGAAGGACCAAAGTTGTGCACTAGACTAGAGGCTGCTTATTCATGTCTAATTAAGAATCATCAAGATTTATATAAATCAAAAATTTAATTAATTGCTCACTCAGTTATTTTAAAAATCAGTTTTAACAAATTTTAGAGATTATATATCATATGTATTGATCTTTAACACCTGTTAATAATTTTGGAACTAAAAAAGACTTAAAAAGAAGGAAAAGAAGGAAGGAAAGGAAGAAAGAGAAAAAGGGAGAGAGAAAGAAGAAAGACCTATTTTCACTATTTAAATAATGTTACTTAAAGAACTCTTAGTAGATTTTACTTCTAATATTAAAAGTGTAACTGTCCTAATTCAGAGCACTGCAAACAAAGTTAGAATGCTTGGTAAGCATATTTCTTATAATTCTTGTTTGAATTATCTTGTGTTTGTGAAACAAACAAATGAATTCAGCATTATAGAAGATAAAACAATTTTCAATAAATAGGTCTTCATTTACTGTTTAATTTCCTGTCACTGACTTAAAAACATCTGCCAGGAAGAGGTGCAAACATCATACTTCTCCACTTACATAATGTTAATTATAATGGAATTGCACCACAAATAGCATCTTAATCATGCTGGCCACTCTTCTCCAGATTCTCATTACTTACTTGCATGCTCTCAATCCATTAAGTCCGTGCTGCACTATTAAAATAGGCTGCAAGTACAGGCAGAGAGAAGATGAAGCTCATTTGGTCAAAAGGTCAAGGCATAATAATTGCATTGTCTAAGTAAAGTGAGGCATACTAGTATCATCCTTTTATAGCTTATACTTTTAATGTTGGATGATGTGAAAAAGGAGCAACAATGAATATTAATTCCCTTATAATGTAACTATACAAGTAGCATGGAGAGATACCTAAGGATAGGTAGGCAGTTGGGATTCTTGTTATCTATCTTTGTGGTAGCATCTCCAAAAGCTTGGAATTATTGCTTTGAGGTTCTGATGTAAAAACTTCACTATAATGAAAGTGAAAACAGAAAACTGAAACAAATAAGAGCTAAAAATTTGCAAATCCATAAATAGGTCTCTATCTTTTGCTATTATCCCATCCCATTTCCCTCAGAGTAACTAAACACAGCATCAGGATGGAGGCACATGGCTACAAACATACAAGCTCATAGAATACAAGGCATCCTAGAAAACTGGTTACAAACACATTCTGTGGATTTATGCTGGCTGGTTTTGTGATCTTATCCAATTTCATATCTGTTCGACTTTGGATAATTCAAGTATGATCTCCTTTAACATACAAAGAATAATCAAAGGTGCAGAAGAGAACAATAATATATATATTATATATATATATATATATATAATATATATATATATATATATATACACACACACACATACACACACACACACACACACACACACACACACACACACAAATCATTCCTATGTATGTATGTGTGTATAGAAAGGTGAAGTTGCAAGTAAATATATAATATTGACATGACTGCAATAATGTCAAATACTTCAATACCCTAAGCACATGGGAATAGCAAAGCCTTCCCTTGGTCTAAGCACAGATGTTATGAACTATTGACTCTCAGCTAAAACCAGTATGTGCAGAGACTATCAATAAGAGCTCTGTCTGTTCAGATGTATACAAGAGACTTCCTTCAATTATTATTTACCTCTCCCTCCCTTTATAGTGGTATTCAGTAAACCTACCTCTTGGATTCAAATCTATAAAATAAGAAAAATACTAAATTTCTAATTTATTCCAGCTTTTTTTGTATATGTGTCTGCTGTTTCTTCATTAACCAATACTCCAGATAAAGCAACCCCTAAGCTCACTCAAGGCCATGGAATAATGGAATATATATATATATATAATTGTTTTCTTCAAGGTCATGGCATACATACACACATATATATATGTATATATTATCTTACATATATGTATATATACAAATATACTCAAATCAAGACATAGTAATATAGGTACATATTCCTAGCACTTGAGAAATGGAAACAGGAGCACCTAGAGTCAGTGTCATCATTGGTGACACAATCAGTATAACAGACAACTTCAACTACATAATATCCTATCTCAAAGGATCAAATAAAATAAGTAAAAATTAAAAGCATAAGGAAAAAACAGTAGCAATGCAAAACTTTATAGTAATGGGGTAGAGCTTTAAAAGGAAGCCCTTGGTGTTGTGTAGGTTTGATGCCCCAGCCTAGGGAGATACTGGAACGGTGGGGCAGGAGTGGGTGGGGGAGTACCCTCATAGAGGCAAAGTGGAGGAGGAAGAGGGCAGATGATATGGGGGGCTTTGGAAGGGTAACAAGGAAGGGGGAGATCATTTGAGATATAAATGAATGGAATGATTAATTATAAAATTAATAAAAATATTATTATTACTAAAATCATTAATAAAATAACTAATTAATTAATTAATTAAGCAACACTTCAATTTCCCTGATTTCAATGGTTTTAGGGACTATATATTAGCAATACTCATATTTAAAAGATAGTTTGTTTCAAAAATAAAAATATATTTTGAGCAAAGATTTTGTCCACATTTTTACTGAAAGGATGCAACAGAGAGACACTGACCATTTTAAGAAAGATTGTATTAACTTCAGAGAGTGTGACTTCCCATGACATACTTGAGCTATTGTTAGGTCTGTCACAGGCCTTGAGTTAACTTTCTAATTAGTTAACTAATTATTTATGTATCCTTAGAATTTGAAGACAGTGTTGTGGGTTAGAAAATTTTAATATGTTTCACAGGTTAGAGAAGAAATGTGATACAGACCAATGTGATAATAGTATCTAGGTTTTTGTTTAAAGAAAGTAGAAAAAATGAAAATTTGATTTACAAATTCAGAGCTCTTCAGCCTTCTCTGAAAACAGGATATTTATTAAGGTCAACAATAATTTAACTTATTTACAAGTTCTACCAGAGAATATTACTCTTAACTTTAATTTATGCCAAGTAGACTGATGAATCTACATTATTTATATTTTTGAATGCATGCATTTATTCAATAATACACATAAAATCTTTATTGAGATTTGCATTATGCAATTTAAAATTCACCCTTTTAAATTACATAATTCAATAGAATATGCTGTTATCCCAGAACTGTTCAACACAAGGAAAATTTATATAATAAATTCCAACCCTTCATTCACCCCAGTACCTGACAACAGTAATCAACTTTCAATCTCTACGATTTTGCTTTTTCAGGCCATTGTGAATGTTAGCCAGTAAGCATAAAAATGCCTGGTCATTCCAGTTTTATTTTCTATGTTCTATGACTCAAGTGTGCGGTTATATTACCATCCAGTTCTGGAGAATAACCAGTACCAAAAAATAGCTACAAACTGAAAGTCTATGTAACCACACTGGCCGACAAATCCCAAAGAGATAAATAATTGCTGGTACTGTAGTTTCATTTTGTACATTTTGTCCAGTAGAATCTCTATCTGCCACTCCACTCATGTTACCCCAGCATCAGTTTTTAGAGTAAATCCTAATTTATCTTATATATGTAGATACATTTGTATATCTTCCTGTCCCCTATCCCATTTAGTACTTCCTGTTCCATTATTCCCTTCTCCTGTTTATATCTCTGCATTCTATCTTCCCACCATGAAATCATCCAAACAATCTTCCTATTCTGTTGAAGTCTTTATTATATTATCATCAGAATACTCTACAATTATTATGAGTTTGATAATTTCAAAAAAAAATCTAGAAGTTCTACTATTTTTTACTTACAGATGATCAAACAGAGGATTCATTGATTTGTTGCCTAGCAGCATAGCTGTAAGGAAAACAGAGCTGAAGTTCTCCAGGGCTAATAACTTCAATGTGTTAACACATACCATCCATGATCACTCAGCTATCTCTCAACAAGATAGACACATACAAATAAGTAATGAAAATGTCAGTAAATGAAAGGGGATTAATGCATTGTAAAATAAATCTTATTTAATATTAATTTAATGCTGTTTAGGAAATATATCAGCAAGAAATATTTTTAAAAGCCTTACTTACACATAAGACAATAAGGTAAGTTTTCATTGTATTGTGTGTTATTAACAGAAGGACAAGTCTAATTACCAATGATAAACTCTAGGAAAAAAATGAATGGTGTGATCTGAGCTATAACATGAAATTTAGGTAAGTTTTACTGAAAGTAAAAGAACACTGGAATATATGAAGATATCAGAGTACTAGACAGAGCAAACATTATAAGCAATGGTATCGAAAATATGTAGCCATGCTCATCTGACCATAGTAACATGATGACCAATTCATTTATACTTGTGTCCTGGCCATGTAGAAACAGATTTGTGATGGGAAGGAAGAGAAAAGAGATCAAACACAAATTAAAGAAGAAACACATCATGGTGAAGTTTAAAAAAACACAGTAGTCATTTTTTGCAGGCAAGTGGATGGAACTAGAAGTAACTAAGACCCCAAAGAACATGCATGGTGTATACTTACTGATAAGTGGATATAAGCCAAAAATAAAGATAAAAAACATAGAGCATACACAAGACCCAGTCCTCAGAATTCAAAAGGCTCAACAAGATGAAGTGCTCAAGTGAGGACACTTCAGTCCCACTTGGGAGAGAGAAGAATGCAATCATAAGTGGGGAAGGAAGGAGGGACTTGGGAGGGAAAGTGGACGGGGTCAGGGGGTCAGTGGTAGGGAGAAAAGAACCTGATCTAGAATTGGGTGAGAGAAAAGGACTGAGGGCCATCAGAAAGAATGTGAACAGGCAACCTCAGGAAATAGGAGGTTAGTCATGATAGATCCCTTTTTGTGTGTGCTCCATGGCCTCAGTAATGGTGTCAGGCCTTGGGACCACCAAACAGACAGCATACAGAAGCAGATATGAAACCTCCAATACATATACAGCAGTGGACTGCCAGGTCTGTGTTCATTCAGAAATTAAGCACCTAACCTTCAAGAGGCTGGAGGCCCAAGGGAGTTTAGAGATCATGTAGTTTGGGTGGTGGGGGCATCCACATGGAGACAGGGTGGTGTGGGGAGGAGGTGCGGGATGTGGAGCTGTCAGAGGGTGGATGAGGGATGGGGAATAGAATATGGAGTGTAAAAAATAAATTACAAATAAAATTAAATTTAAAAAATCAGAAAAAAGAAATCCTGTGGTCATTAATATTTTTTAAAACAAGCTCCATGGGAGGTGGAAGCTCACAGTCAGATATTAGATGGAACACAGGGTTCCCAAAGAAGGAGCTAGAGAAAGTACCCAAGGAGCTGAAGGGGTCTTCAACCCTATAGGTAGAAGAATAACATAAACTAACTAGTACCCCCTGAGCTCATGTCTCTAGCTGCATATATAGAAGAGGATAGCCTAGTTGGTCATCATTGGAAAGAGAGGCCCCTTGGTCATGAAGACTTTATATGCCCCAGTACAGGGGAACACCAGGGCCAAAATGTGGGAGCAGGAGGGTAGGGGAGCAGGGCCGGGAGGGGGGAGGGTATAGGGAACTTTCTGGATAACACTTGAAATGTAAATGAAGAAGTTATCTAATAAATATTGAAAAAAAAACAAAAAACAAGCTCCATTAATTTTATCATCTATGTTTCTGAAAAATGTTCCCATTTACCTTGGAAGATTTCATGGCTAAAACTCAAATAATTAACAACCACAAAATAATAGTTAAATATGGCTGGAACATTAAAAAAACTATTCTGAATTTTAAGTGAATAAAAAAAGCAGTATACATCACCATGCTATAATTAAAACAAACACAAACTAAACAGTTCATTAAAGTATATGGACCTAGCCTGACTCTTGACCCTTTGAAGAGTATGAGGTTTGATATACAGGCAGAGTAATAACAAAGAAGAAAGCCAATTATAAAACACTTGAGTAGATAACTGAAAATCTTTCAGTAATGAAGTAAGCAAGCAATGGCTTATAGGATACAACATAATGCAAATCGTAGGCCAGAGAAGCCAAGCCAAATGACCTTGCTATAACAGCCACAGGCTTATAAATAGATCAAAAATTTAAACAGGTTAGGTTCAGCTCAGGGGGAATATTTGATTGATTCACATATTTCTAGAAATGTTCTTCATCACTGGAACCCACAAATCAAACACTATCTTATACTCAGGAATATTTCTAATGAAAATGTTAACATTGAGGTACAGAAGAAGCTGACTAGTTACAGTATGTGTGTCAGTTCTCTACCTCCAGACATCAAGCCAGATATATGAAAGTTAAAAACAAGCCAAGCTGTCATTCATATACCTCTGTGCATTTAGGGAGGATTAAGCCCTGCCTCATGAAAATGACTGAGACTTATAAGGTCAGTAGAAATTTGGATCACATTATAACATTAGAGAAGAGCTAGGCCTCAAACTAATCACGTCTTTAAATATTTCACACTATTACCTCTAGCATTCTCTGTAGCAAATGTTCCTCATATCTTACCTGTCATATCATAGCTTCCTATAGTCCCAAAATATAGAGAGGAGGATGACATATTGTGCTCCTAAATGATAAGCAAAACAGAAGTTGCTACAGGACAACATGATAAATGGCTTCTATCATGATGAGAAATGAAAGGATCTCATTCATGAGAGGAACATTTGAGTGAGGAGATTGGCAGACTGGAATGAAACGTTTTTGGTAACATACTAACATTAATTCTCCCTTTATATTAGAAGAAAAGGCCCCTTTAGCTTAAAACTGCATATGTCCAAATAACACAGAAATAAAACAATTACAAAAAATGTTTATTCTTCCATGCCACCAAATATATAAGATACTAGATTTTTTAAATTCTACAAGTTTGGATTTCAGCATATGTTATGAATAAAAAAATAATTACATGTTTAGAATTTGATAACAAAAAAGGGTATATTTGATTTTAAGATGTACTTTTATAAAGTTTTAATATATCTGAAACTAGCTTTATGATGGAACTAATTTATTCATTTTAAAGTCTTCTGTACATTATTTATTCTTGACCTTTTATACACCATGTACTAAATTAAGCCACACGTTCCCTATTATACTTATATATGCCAAACATACTTTCCTCCCTCAGTGAGGCTCTCTTCCTTATCTTCACAGGCCTGCATTTCTCATCCTGTAAAACTCAGCTAAAATGACTTCTTGTCAGAAATATTGGTTTCCCAATCTTTCAAATATTTTGTTATTTATCTGTTATCTGTTTATTACTGATAACTGTTTAACCTCTTAAATTGTAGTAGACACTCCAATATTTGTTAAAGCAACATGTGCAATTTAGTGCATTAAACACATACACATCCTAATGTATGTGTGTATATATATATATATATATATATATATATATATATATATATATATATATACACACACACACATATGTGTGTGTGTGTGTGTGTGCATGTGTGTGTGTGTGTGTTATACTGGTGCCAAAAGTTAATATGGCTTTCAAGGTAATCTATTTTTATTCATTCATTTCTGTAATGTTTCTAAAATGTGTTAATTATGAGATCAATAAAGACAATATTTTATTTGTTGTTTTTCTTTTATAATACCTTATTCCTCAGATTTTGTGATACATTCAAATATTTGGACCAAAAGTAATTACTTATTTGCCTTTGGCCATCAGAATATAAGATATTAGTAACATATATGTAGATGTTTACATCATTGGAAAGGATGTTGAAATATCCAATACTTTTGGAAATTATCATAACTCCTAAAGCTTACTCAAGAAGGCAAAGGCATTTTCAAGTGATGAGAAATTGCAGAAAGAATGGATCAAACAGCGGGAAATCACTTCTGGAGGTGACAGTTATAAATCTCTTTCTTAACTGGCATCAATGGATGAATGAACTGTAAAGATTAAATTGCTCTAGAAGTACTCTAGTCCTCGAGGTCATAAAGGTGACAAGAGATAGAGATGTGGGTCAGCAGATGTTCTGCCTCCATGTGTGATAACAAATGAGGAAAAAAATTCTCAAAACACAGACACTCCAAAAGAGACAAGTGAGGGCTGTTGCTGTATCATGATCAAGACTCAAGCTCTTGCAAATTCTGCTTGCATCAGTCAATGTCCTGGGAAAGTAGTTCAGAAACTTAATTTCAAGCCTTATAAGAGGAACTTCAAGGATTGCCTCAAGTCTTACCCTTCAAGTTAATTGAGTACCCTGAAGAGAAGGCTCTGAGACAGAGCATATTTTCTTCAGATCATGGGTCCAAGACCTCAAAGTAAAGTTTACATCCTTGAACAAAGTGACAAAATAAAGCTGACTGGAAGCAGGCATAATCCACACACAAACTAATAGAGAGTTGAAGCGTTATTTATTGCTGTAAGAAGGCAAGCGGTGACACAGGAAGTGTCTCAGACCAAAATGCCAATGTGATTCAAAGGCTGCTTTCATAGAGTCAGAAAAATGGAAGGGGGGAACCATCAACACCATAAAATTACTAAAACAATAATGAACAATATAAATTAGAATAAATGTGTACTATGCAGACACACATAGCCCAAAGGCCAGTGACCAAACATTTACAAAAAATAAGTACAAGAAAAGCATTTGTAACAGAAGCCCACATATACCAAGACATTCACTGTCATGGGTTGATAAAGTTTAAATGACAAATGATATGAGACAACATATATTATCTGTATATGTGCATATAATCATAGTGAATCCAGTAAAAAGAAAGAAAGCAGAAAATGCTGATTCCCAGAAGCCATATAAATAATTGTTATCAATATTTACTATTACTGTATGTGGGGTGAGACATAAACATACAAATGGTTATACTACAGACATAAAAATGCAAATGGTAAGAGTACAGTTATTAGACATATTACTACCAGTAGAACCAGCAATACCTCTCCTGTGCATATACCCAGAAGATTTTCCAACTGGTAATACAGACACATGCTTCATTATGTTCATAGCAGCCCTATTTATAATAGCCAGAAGCTGGAAAGAACCCAGATGTCCCTCAACAGAAGAGTGGATACAGAAATTTTGGTACATTTACACAATGGATTACTAATCAGCTATTAAAAACAATGAATTTATGAAATTCTTGGGCAAATGGATGTATCTGGAGGATATCATCCTGAGTGAGGTAACCCAATCACAAAAAAGTCACTTGATATGCACTCACTGATAAGTGGATATTAGCCCAGAAACCCAGAATACCCAAGATACAACTTCCAAAACACAAGAAAATCAAAACGTAAGACCAACGCATGGATACTACATTCCTCCATAGAATAGGGAATAAAATATCCATGGAAAGAGTTGCAGAGACAAAGTTTGGAGCTAGGACAAAAGGATGGACCATCCAGAAACTGCCCCACCCGGGGGGTCCATCCCATAATCAGCCATCAAATGCAGTCACTACTGCAGACACCAGCAAGATTTTGCTGAAAGAAACCTGATATAGCTATCTCCTGTGAGGCTTTGTCAGTGCCTTGCAAATACAGAAGTGGATGCTCACAGTCATCTATAGGATGGAACACAAGATCCCCAATGTAGGAGCTAGAGAATGTACTCAAGGGGTCTACAACCCTATAGGTGGAACAACAATATGAACTAACCAGTACCCCCAGAGCTCATTTCTCTAGCTGCATATGTAGCAGAAGATGGCCTAGTCGGCCATTATTGGGAAGAGAGGCCCCTTGGTATAGCAAACTTTATATGCCCCAGTACAGGGGAATGCCAGGGCCAAGAAGTTGGAGTGGGTGGGCAGGGGAGCAGGGTGGTGGGTGAGGGTATAGGAGACTTTGGGGATAGAATTTTAAATGTAAATGAAGAAAATGTAAAATAAAATTTAAAAAATTGTTATTTTGAGAAATCTTATACTTGTAAGAGTGAGCAGGATGGGAGTGGAGGGTGGTTATGAGACTAAAGTAAGAGGACATTCTTTTGTGTTCCTCTCCCTCCTTCTTTCATCATTGCTGTTGTCTTCCTCTTCCTCTTATTCCTTTTCTTCTCCTCCCCCTTCTTCCCCTCCTCCTTCTTCTCCTCCTTCTTCTTCTCCTCCTCCTTCTCCTTCTCCTTCTTCCCCTCCTCCTTCTTCTCCTCCTCCTTCTCCTTCTTCTCCTCCTCCTCCTTCTTCTCCTTCTCCTCCTCCTCTTCCTCCTCCTCCTTCTTCCTCTTTCTCTTCCTCTTCTTCTATAATTTAAGAATTCAGAAGCTAGAGAGATAGATCAGCAGTTAAGAGAGCACTTACTGCTCTTCCACAAGATGCAAGTGTGGTTCCTAGTACCCACATCAAGCAGCTTCAAGTATCTGATGCCCTCTTATAGCCTATGTGAGAACCTGCATATATAAATGGCATTCACTCATACAGTCATAGAGACATGCACATGAATAAAATAATAAAAATAAATCTGAATACAATCAATTTAACTGTGCCTGTAATTAAATGGGCTTAATGACAGCATATCAATGCCAGTAATTTCTTTCTAAGGAAACTGAACATAGGTGTTGATACTTCTTTTTTTTTTTTTTTTTTACATACTATATTTCTTTGGAAATACTATTAAGGGAAAGATTATATAAGATTTATCAGGGCTAGTGTAGATGCTCTGGGATTTGTGTTTTATAGAGATTTATTTAAGACCCTCCTCAAAATATGATGTCTCATCTTAGACATCTGTGGTTTTTATCATCATTATTATTGAGTGCAAGTACTTTTCTTTCCATGTGTTCTCTGCTTTTTGCCCCTGACTTTGCATATTTTTGGTATCTTTGTCAAATTTTATTTTAGGAAGATTTTTTAGTATGATATCAATTCATTGTCAAAATTGAGATTGTGAATAATTTCTTCTTCCATCTTAGAAATATTTAACTACCATTACTAATTTTTGAAATGCGAAAGAATAAGAGGTGATGTAGAGACATTATTCCATGCAATGAATACTTCATTCCTCCTTTGAATAGGGATCAAAATACCCATGAAAGGAGTTACAGAGACAAAGTTTAGAGCTAAGAAGAAAGGATGGACCATACAGAGACTACTCCACTGGGGGATCCATCCCATAATCAGTCACTAAACTCAGACACTATTGCATAGGGCAGCAAGTGTTTACTGAAGGGACCCTGATATAGCTGTCTCATACAGAAGTGGATGCTCACAGTCATCTATAAGATGGAACACAGGGCCACACAATGGAGAAGCTAGAGATAGAATCCCAGGAACTGAAGGGGTCTGCAACCCTAGAAGAGGAACAACAATATGAACTAACCATAACCCCCAGAACTCGTGTCTCTAGCTCCATATGTAGCAGAAGATGGCCTAGTCGTCCATCATTGGGAGGAAAGGCCCCTAGGTATTGCAATCTTTATATGCCCCAATACAGGGGAACGCCAGGGCCAAGAAGTGGGAGTGGGTAGGCAGGGGAGCAGGGCGGTTGGAGGGGGGGGAACTTTCAGGATAGCAATTGAAATGTAAATTAAGAAAATATCTAATCAAAATTTGAAAAAAAAATAAATAACAAATATAAACAATAAAATTTACATTAGTGTCTGAGTCCAGAAGACATGTTTAAGTCTGGACAGGGCACCTGACACTTCAGCTGTCTACAGCTGAGATGCAGACACCAAACTGGTTTGAACTGATGGCTTGTGTGGCAATGTATAAATATGCAGACTTCAGTGCTCTTATGTTATCTACATTGACCCATATCTTGAGTATGGAAATTACTCAAGAGTGATGCATTTGAACCCCATTATCTACCTTATATCTTGGAGCAAACATTGAATAAATATATACTTTTGTAAAAAAAAAAAAAATCAACTCTATATTTCAGTCATGGAGACCAGTTAAGCTAAGCCCAAGTGGAATGAATATAGGATTTATAACTATGAAATTAGAATGAAACAAACTTAATACTCCACTAGACGACAAGATATAATGAATCACAGTGTGTTTAAAAAACTTGCCAGATTTTTCTATTCTCATTTTTAATATCAGGACTGCATACAAATGTACCCTCTGACAAAGAAACTGTATTTCATGTCTATCCATTGCTCTCTTGCTATCCTGAGTTCTACTTCTGTTATCTTAGCCATGCATAATATAAGAAATTAACAATAAAACACAGACTCTCAATAGACTCACTTTGCCACAGTGTTATCTCATGTTTTCAGGGAAGTCACTTCCTAGGGGATCTCACTTCACCAATATACTCTCTAATTGAACAAAATCAAAACTTGCTTTACAGGGTGAAAGCTGACATCCAGTGACTGGCAATTGGGAAAGCTGAGGGGAGCCTAGAGAGCATTTGATGTGTTGGCAACAGAAATCCTTATGCTGCACTCTGCATCAGCTAAATTTGAGACCTTAGCAACTTGAGTCTGAATTTAAATGCTGACTGCCACTTCTCATTGTAGAAACACTGCCGAAGGTACAGGTGTAGATCACATGCCAACTTATTTTTTTTTTCTTTTTTAATTCTCTTACCACACAACACACATCTGTTCTGTATGGTAATTACTGAATTGTAATTAGAAGTAAGCACTAAGATGTGACTAAACCACGGTGGAATTGTGAGGACCTAACTTAGAAAGAATAAGTAAAACTTAGAGTCCTGGGATATGTTGCAAGGCACTTAGGAAGAAGTAAGCTAATATATTGAAACACTCACTAAAGGTTCGGAGCCCTGAACAGAGAGTCCACATGTTCTGATATCACTGTCTGAGTTACTGATGCATTTACTGTTCTGAGGAAAAACCACATGTCTTCTCATTTCCTTTAGTTAAAAAAAATCCAGTAGCTAGAAAATGTTATTTCAAGGTAAAAGAGTACTCACATTCATTATTTACAGCACAGTGGCACACATACGTATTGATTTCTAGGTTTTATAATGAAATTTACTTGATGTAGTTTTCTTCACAAATGAAATGAACATTGACCTGCCTGATTGCCTATTGACAATAAAATCATCCTTAGATACAGGAGTCTTTGAAGATACTGTCAAAGAAAGTTAGACATGATGAGTGGGCTCTTTTATAAGTTGACAATATTGGCTCTGACCCTAACTTTGATCTTTTTCTACTGTTTGGAAAAAGGAAGTGGGGAGATGGTGCTCTACTTCGTTCTCATTCTGCCTCGAAATTGTTAATTCAGTAAAAACATTTAAAAATATAGGGATGAAGATATATGGAAGGAACAGACTACATCATAAAACAAAACAAAACAAAACAAAAGAAGAAGAAGAAGGAAAAGACACTCTCCTGCCAGTAAAAAATAACTGCCTACAAAGAAACAGAGCTTGAGAACATGATTGAGTCTCTGTTGCCTTCCTGTTTTATATGCAAAAGTCTCAAAGACAGTCAACTGCTTTTCTATTCCTCACTATGAGATGTTTAAGTGTCAGAACTGCTGGTTATTTGAATTTTTGGTTATTTCCATGGGATCGTGCATCATGCTCTTCACCTCTTACCTAGGTTTGTAAGTAAATAAATCCTCTATGAAAATAGGAAGTTTCATTAGTTTTCAGAGAAAAGAATCCATGTCTCCTTGCTGGAATACATTTTTCTCTCATCATGCCTCTCCACACTCAGGCTCATGAAATGTCTCCTGAGCTTCCAAGGAACGGAGGGTGATAAAAATGTCCAACCGAGGATTAAGCACTCAGTCTCTTATTCTCAGCCTGACAAATTACTTGTCTCTGTTTGACTGCAACACATTGCAAAAAGATGGGTCTATGACTCAAGGCTGAGAACAGCCCAGACTTGTTAGTATAAACACAAGTAAGTAGGGATGAGAGCTTGTTTTTACTTCCCATCTCAAGGCTATGACCCCTCCCTGGAGGAGCCTGGAGAAAGGGTGATCAAAACATATTCTGTGAAAATTTTACTTTTTTTTTTCCCTTTTTTTTTGATTTTTTTCTCTTTATTAGATATTTTCTTCATTTACATTTCACATGTTATCCAGAAATTTTCCCTTACCCTCCCGCATCCCCGCCCTGCTCCCCTACCCACCCCCTCCCATGTAATGGCCCTGGCATTCCCCTGTTTTGGGGCATATAGAGTCTGTATGACCAAGGGGCCTCTCCTCCCAATGATGGCCAACTAGGCCATCTTCTTCCATATATGCAGCTAGAGACATGAGCACAGGGGTAACTAGTTAGTTCATGTTATTCTTCCTCCTAGAGGGTTGAGGACCCCTTCCGCTCCTTGGGTACTTTCTCTAGCTCCTATCTTGGGAGTCCTGTGTTCCAACTAATAGCTGACTGTGAGCATCCACTTCTGTGTTTACCAGGCACTGGTATAGCCTCCCACAAGACAGCTATATCAGGTCCCTATCAGCATTATCTTGCTGGCATATGCTATAGTGTTTATTTTGGTGGCTGATTACGGGAGGGATCCCTGGCAGCCGCCTTCACTGGTTGGTCCATCCTTTTGATTCAGCTTCACACATAATCTCTGTAACTCCTTCAGTGTGTGCTTTGTTCTTAATTCTAGGAAGCGGCACAGAGACCACATTTTGGACTTCATTCTTCTTGAGATTCATGTGTTTAGTAAGTTATATCTTGGGTAGTCTAGGCTTCTGGGCTAGTATCCACATATCAGTGAGTACATGTTATGTGAGTTCTTTTGTGATTGGGTTACCTCACTCAG
>LR753649.1:0-22500 GCA_902729485.2 Mus minutoides
TGTTGTATCTAGGACTTGATGGGGTGGGTGAGTTTGGATCTGGTGATGCCAAGTACCCTTGGATTCTGTTGCTTCTGTTCTTACGCTTACCTCCTGCCATCCCTGCCCAAGGAGACCTGTTGTTGGTGCAGACCAGAAGGGAGCATCTGTCTTGTCCTGGGCCTTTCTCAATCTCCTGCTGTTGTCTCAGGTCGCTTGCGATTGGGCTGAAACAGATGCTGAGTTCAGCTGCTCACCAGTGGTCCTTAGATTGTTAGGAGAGTCCCGCTGGAAACCTGGGTGGGTGCGCGGTACCCAGGCCTTGCGCCCTGTGCAGTGGTCCGGAGATCGCTGGGAGAGCTGGAAACGTAGGTGGGTGCGCGGTACCCAGGCCTTGCGCCCTGCTCTGGAGCTGAGTGGTGTGGGCCGGAAGGGAAGGGGTCCACTCTCCGCCCTCCGCCTGTCTATCTCCCGCTGCAGACTCAAGTCTCACGAGTTTGGACTGGAGCAGATGTGTGTTCCTCTTACCGGTGGTCCGGATCGCTGGGAGAGCTGGAAACCTGGGTGGGTGCATGGCACCCAGGCCTTGTGCCCTGCACTGGAGCTGAGAGGTTTGGGCCGGAAGGGAAGGGGTCCGCTCTCCGCCCTCCACCTATCTCCCGCTGCAGACTCAAGTCCCACGAGTTTGGACTGGAACAGATGTGTGTTCCTCTTACCAGTGGTCCGGAGATCGCAGTGGTCCTGAGATCGCTGGGAGAGCTGGAAACCTGGGTGGGTGCATGGCACCCAGGCCTTGCGCCCTGCGCTGGAGCGGCGCGGTGTGGGCCGGAAGGGCATTAGATATTTTCTTAATTTACATTTCAAGTGCTATCCTGAGAGTTCCCTCTACCCTTCCCCCACCCTGGACCCCTACCCACCCACTCCCACTTCTTGGCCCTGGCATTCCCCTGTATTGGGGCATATAAAGTTTGCAATACCAAGGGGCCTCTAATCCTAATGATGGCCAACTAGGCCATCTTCTGCTACATATGCAGCTAGAGACACAAGCTCTGGAGGTTCTGGTTAGTTCATATTGTTGTTCCTCTTATAGGGTTGCAGGCCCTATCAGCTCTTAGGGTACTTTCTCTAGCTTCTCCTTTGGGGGACCTGTGTTCCATTATATAAAAGACTGTGAGCATCCACTTCTGTATTTACCAGGCACTGGCATAGCCTCATACGAGACAGTTATATCAGGGTCCCTTCAGCAAACTCTTGCTGTCATATGGAATGGTGCAATAGTGTCTGGGTTTGGTGACTGATTATGACATGGATCCCCGGGTGGGGTAGTCTCTGGATAGTCCATCCTTCCGTCTTACCTCCAAAGTTTGTCTCTATAACTCCTTTCATGCTCCCCCCCCCCATTCAAAGGAGGAATGAAGTATCCACAATGGGTCTTCCTTCTTCTTGATTTTCTTGTGTTTTGTAAATTGGATCTTGGGTATTCTAACATTCTGTGCTAATATCCACTTATCAGTGAGTGCATATATGGTGACTTATTTTGTGAATGGGTTACCTCGCTAAGGATGATATCCTCCAAATACATCCATTTGCCCCCAAATTTCATAAATTCATTGTTTTAATAGCTGAATAGAACTCCATTGTGTAAATGTACCACATTTTCTGTATCCATTCCTCTGTTGAGGGACATCTGGGTTCTTTCCAGCTTCTGGTTATTATAAATAAGGCTGCTATGAACATAGTGGAACATGTGTCCTTATTACCAGTTGGAACATCATCTAGGTATATGCCCAGGAGAGGTATTGCTGGATCTTCCAGTAGTACTATGTCCAATTTTCTGAGGAACTGCCAGACTGACTTGCAGAGTTATTGTATCATTTTGCAATCCCACCAGCAATGGAGGAGTGTTCTTCTTTTTCCACATCCTCGCCAGCATCTGCTGTTACCTGAATTTTTTGATCTTAGCCATTAAGACTAGACTGGAATCTCAAAGTTGTTTTAATTTGCATTTCCCTGATGATTAAGGATGTTGAACATTTTTTCAGGTGCTTCTCATCCCTTCGGCATTCCTCATTGAGAATTCTTTGTTTAGCTCTGTACCCCATTTTTTAATGGGGTTATTTGAATTTCTGGAGTCCAGATTCTTGAGCTATTTGTATATATTGTATATTAGTCCCCTATCAGATTTAGGATTGGTAAAAATACTTTCCCAATCTGTTGGTGGCCTTTTTGTCTTATTGACATTGTCTTTTGCCTTACAGAAACTTTGCAGTTTCATGAGGTCCCATTTGTCAATTCTTGATCTTACAGCATAAGCCATTGCTGTTCTATTTAGGAATTTTCCCCAATGCCAATATCTTCAAGGCTTTTACCCACTTTCTCCTCTATAAGTTTCAGTGTCTCTGGTTTTATGAGGAGGTCTTTGATCCACTTAGACTGGAGCTTTGTACAAGGAGATAAGAATGGATCAATTCCCATTCTTCTATATGATAACCTCCAGTTGTGCCACCACCATTTGTTGAAAATGCTGTCTTTTTTCCACTGGTTGGTTTTAGCTCCCTTGTCGAAGATAAGGTGTCCAAGGGTGTGTGGGTTCATTTCTGGGTCTTCAATTATATTCCATTGATCATCCTGTCTGTAGCTGTACCAGTACCATGCAGTTTTTATCACAATTGCTCTATAGTACAGCTTGAGGTCAGGGATGATGATTCCACCAGAGGTTCTTTTATTGTTGAGAATAGTTTTTGCTATCCTACGTTTTTTATTATTCCAGATGAATTTGAAAATTATAACTCAGTGAAGAATTGAGTTGGAATTTTGATGGGGATTGCATTGAATCTGTAGATTGCTTTCAGCAGGATAGCCATTTTGATTATATTAATCATGCCAATCCATGAGCATGGGAGATCTTTCCATCTTTTGCGATCTTCTTCATTTTCTTTCTTCAGAGATTTGAAGTTCTTATCATACAGATCTTTCACTTCCTTAGTTCGAGTCACACCAAGGTATTTTATATTATTTGTGACTATTGGGAAGGGTGTTGTTTCCCTAATTTCTTTCTCAGCCTGTTTATCCTTTGTGTAGTGAAAGGCCACTGATTTGTTTGAATTAATTTTGTATCCAGCTACTGCACTGAAGCTGTTTATCAGGTTTAGGAGTTCTCTGGTGGAGTTTTTTTAGGGTCACTTATATAAACTCTCATATCACCTGCAAATACTGATATTTTGACTTCTTCTTTTCCAATTTGTATCCCCTTGATCTCCTTTGATGTCAAATTGCTCTGGCTAGGACTTCAAGTACTATATTGAATAGGTAGGAGGAAAGTGGGCAGCCTTGTTTTGTCTCTGAGTTAAGTGAGATTGCTTTGAGTTTCTCTCCATTCACTTTGATGTTGGCTACTGGTTTGCTGTAGATTGATTTTATTATGTTTAGATATGGGCCTTGAATTCCTGATCTTTCAATGACTTTTTATCATGAAGGGGTGTTGGATTTTGTCAAATGCTTTCTCAGCATCTAATGAGATGATCATGTGATTTTTGTCTTTGAGTTTTTTTTATATATTGGATTACATTAATGGATTTCTGTATATTAAACCATCCCTGCATTCCTGGGATGAAGCCTACTTGGTCATGATGGATGGTTGTTTTGATATGTTCTTGGATTCGGTTTGCGAGGATTTTTTTTTCAGGTGCTGTTTTTTTTTTTTTTTTACTACTTTTATTAGATATTTTCTTCATTTACATTTCAAGTGTTATCCAGCTAGTTCCCTATATCCTCCCCCCTCCCAGCCCTGCTCCCCTACCCACCCACTCCCACCCCTTGGCCCCTGCGTTCCCCTGTATTGGGGCATATAAAGTCTGCATAACCAAGGGGCCTCTCTTCCCACTGATGGCNGTCTATGTTTGGTGACTGATTGTGGGATGGATACCTGGCAGCTGCAGTCGTTGGGTCCATCCTTTGGATTGAGCTGCACAAATGCTCCCTTTAACTCTTTCAATGTGTGCTTTGTTCTTAATTCTAGGAAGGGGTGACGTGTCCACATTTTGACCTTCCTTCTTCAGACCATAAGATGTTAATACATTCAACAAAAACAATATTTACTGCTGTGAATTTTACAGAGTAAGTAATAATCCAGATCCATTTTGATTAGATGGTTGATGATCCTTCCTAGGTTATACTTTACAGACATAACAAATCCCTTATAATAATGTAAACAAAATAACTTTTCCCTAAAGGGTGAACTTGAGAACTTCAGTCCATTCTTTCTGGACTTGCACTTCTGTGTGGACTTCCTGATGGGGAACGACTGCTTCTTGGTCGTGAAATAGACCTTGATCTTGATCTCGACCTTGATCGGGATCTCGATCCTATTATAGAACCAGACCTAGATCTTCTGAGTGAAGCTGATCTTGATCTACGAAGAGACACAGACCTTGATCGTTGAGGAGATGCTGATCTTGACCTCCTTCCTCGGCTCCTGCTGCGTGAGCGAGAGTATCGCCTTCCCCTGGTTCGGGAATGTGATCTAGATCGTGACCTGCTTCTTCTTCGTCGGCTATAGCGGTGACAGTCATAAGCATAATGTCCCTTTTCACCACATTCATAGCATCTATCATTAGGATCAAAGGGACGCCGGGCAGGTGGCCTATCAAAACGAGATCTCCGAGGCATGCCTGTTGATAGTTCAACCCTCACTCGAGAACCACAAATCACTTTCCCATCCAATCCTCGAACTGCATCCTCTGCATCTCTAGGGTCTTCAAATTCCACAAAGGCGAATCCTGGAGGATTTCTGGCAATCCACACAGTTCTTAAGGGCCCATAGTAACTGAATGCCCTTTCTAACTCTCCTTTGCCAGCACCAGTTCCCAGGTTACCAACATATACCTTGGTTTCTCCTCCATACCGCCCGTAGCGTGACATGATGGCCGGCCCGCGTACTCGGCTCTAGCTTGGAAGGCTCACAGCGCGAGTAGCACAGGAACGGCTGCGCAACCTCCCCTGCCTGCAATCCCGGCAGCACTACTGGTTTGCGAGGATTTTATTGAGTATTTTTGCATTGATATTCATTAGGGATATTGGTCTGAAGTTTGCTTTCTTTTTGGATCTTTGTGTGGTTTAGGTATCACAGTAATTGTGGATTCATATAATGAATTGGGTAGGGTACCTTCTCTTTCTATTTTGTGGAATAGTTTGAGGAGGGTTGGAATTAGGTCTTCTTTGAAGGTCTGATAGAACTCTGCACTAAACCCATCTGTTCCTGGGCTTTTTTGGGGGCATGTTGGGAGACTATTAATGACTGCTTCTATTTTTTTTTAGGGGAAATGGTACTGTTAAGATTGTTAATCTGATCCTGATTTAACTTTGGTACCTGTTATCTGTCTTGAAAGTTGTCCATTTCATCCAGGTCTTCCAGTTTTGTTGAGTATAATCTTTTGTAGTAAGATCTGATGATGTTTTGGATTTCCTCAGGATCTGTTGTTATATCTTCTTTTTATTTCTGATTTTGTTAATTAGGATACTGTCCATGTGCCCTCTAGTTAGTCTGGCTAAGGGTTTATCTATCTTGTTGATTTTCTCAAAGAACCAGCTCCTCATTTGGTTGATTCTTTGAATAGTTCTTTTAGTTTCCACTTGTTTGATTTCAGCCCTGTGTTTGATTATTTCCTGCTGTCTACTCCTCTTGGGTGAATTTGCTTCCTTTAGTTCGAGAGCTTCTAGATGTGCTGTCAGGCTGGTAGTGTATGTTCTCTCTAGTTTCTGTTTGGAGGCATTCAGG
Source organism: Mus minutoides (assembly GCA_902729485.2). Classification (NCBI taxonomy): domain Eukaryota; kingdom Metazoa; phylum Chordata; class Mammalia; order Rodentia; family Muridae; genus Mus; species Mus minutoides. The sequence continues at coordinate 5,756 of LR753649.1, forward strand.
GCTATGAGATTTCCTCCTTAGGACTGCCTTCATTGTGTCCCATAAGTTTGGGTATGTTGTGGTTTCATTTTCATTAAACTCTAAAAAGACTTTAATTTCTTTTTTATTTCTTTCTTGACCAAGAAATCATTGAGTAGAGTGATGTTCAGTTTCCATGTGAATGTTGGCTTTCTATTACTTATGCTGTTATTGAAGATCAGCCTTATTCTGTGGTGATCTGATAGAATGCATGGGATAATTTCAATATTTTCATATCTGTTGAGGCCTGCTTTGTAACCAATTATATGGTCAGTTTTGGAGGAGGTTCCATGAGGTGCTGAGAAGAAGGTATATCCTTTTGTTTTAGGATAAAATGTTCTGTATATATCTGTTAAATCCATTTGTTTCATAACTTCTGTTAGTGTCCATGTGTCTTTGTTTATTTTCTCTTTTCAAGATCTGTCCATTAGTGAGAGTGGGGTGTTGAAATCTCCCACTATTATTGCGTGAGGTACAATGTGTGCTTTGAGCTTTATTAAAGTTTCTTTAATGAATGTGGCTGCTCCTGTATTTGGGGCATAGATATTTAGAATTGAGAGTTCATCTTGGTAGATTTTACCTTTGATGAATATGAAGTGCCCCTCTTTGTCATTTTTGATAACTTTGCGTTGGAAGTGAATTTTATTCGATATTATAATGGCTACTCCAGTTTGTTTCTTTGGGCCATTTGCTTGGAAAATTGTTTTCCAGCCTTTTACTCTGAGGTAGTGTCTGTCTTTATCTCTGAGGTGGGTTTCCTCTAAGCAACAAAATGTTGGGTCCTATTTGTGTAGCCAGTCTGCTAGTCTATGTCTTTTTATTGGGGAATTGAGTCCATTGATGTTAAGAGAAATCAAAGAAAAGTATTTGTTGCATGCCTTTCATTTTTGTTGTTAAAGTTGGGACTCTGTTCTTTTGGCTGTCTTCTTTTAGTTTTGTTAAAGGATTACTTTCTTGTTTTTTCTGGGGTGTAGTTTCCATCTTTGTGTTGGTGTTTTCCCTTTATTATCCTTTGAAGGGCTGGAATCGTGGAAAGATATTATGTGAATTTGGTTTTGTCATGGAATACCTTGATTTCTCCATCTATGGTAATTGAGAGTTTTGCTGTGTATAGTAGCCTGGGTTGGCATTTGTGTTCTCTTAGTGTCTGTATAACATCTGTCCAGGATCTTTTGGCTTTCATAGTTTCTGGTGAGAATCCTGGAGTAATTCTAATAGGCCTGACTTTATATGTTCCTTGACCTTTTTCCCTTAATGCTTTTAATATTCTGTCTTTATTTAAGACATTTGTTGTTCTTATTATTATGTATCTGGAGGAATTTCTTTTCTGGTCCAGTCTATTCTATTCTGTAGGCTTCTTGTATGTTCATGGGCATCTCTTTCTTTAGGTATGGGAAGTTTTCTTCTATAATTTTGTTGAAGATGTTTGCTGGCTCTTTAAGTCGAAAATATTCCTTCTCATATACCCCTATTATCTGTAGGTTTGGTCTTCTCATTGTGTCCTGGATTTCCTGTAATTTTGAGTTAGGATCTTTTTGCATTTTACGTTTTCTTTCATTGTTGTGTCCTTGTTCCCTATGGAATCTTCTGCACCCGCGATTCTCTCTTCCATCTCTTGTATTCTGTTGCTGATGCTTACATCTATAGTTCCTGATTTCTTTCCTAGGGTTTCTATCTCCAGAGTTGTCTCCCTTTGGGTTTTCTTCATTGTGTCTACTTCCATTTTTAGATCTTGGATGGTTTTGTTCAATTCCATCACCTGTTTGTTTGTGTTTTCTTGTCTCTCTTTAAGGGATATTTGTGTTTCTTCTGCCTGTTTAGCAATTTTTGCCTGTAGTTCTTTAAGGACTTCTACCTGTTTAGCAGTGTTCTCCTGTGGTTCCTTGAGGTATTTTTGTGTTTCCTCTTTAAGGGCATCTCCTTGTTTGGTAGTATTTTCCTGTAATTCCTTGAGGGATTTTTGTGCTTCCTCTTTAAGGGCTTCTATCTTTTTAGCAGAGTTCTCCTGCATTTCTTTAAGAGAATTATTAATACCCTTCTTAAAATCTTCTACAATCATTATGGGATATGATTTAAAATCTGTGTCTTGCTTTTCGGGAGTGTTGGGGTATCTAGGACTTGTTGTGGTGGGTGTACTGGATTCTGATGATGCCCAGTGTTCTTGGTTTCTGTTAGTAAGATTCGTAAGTTTGCCTTTCGCCATCTGGAAATCTCTGGTGTTAATGTTCAAGCTGTCTCTGGTTGGAGCTTGATCCTCCTGTGATTCTGTTAGCCCCTGTCACCACTCCTGGGAGTCCAACTCTCACCTGAGTTCCAGTGTTCAGAGCACTCTCTGTAGGCAAGGTCTTCAGGCAAGTATCCAGCAGTCTGGAGCTCTGATCCACCTCCTGAGTTATGGGGTCAGAACCCTTTCTGAAGGACAATTCTCCTCTGGTAAGGAATGTGCTCAAGGGTCTGGGTCTCAGCTTTGCTTCCTGGCCATGATCCCAAGGTGATCCTGAGGTCCTGTTGCATGGAGAGCACTCCACAGCCCCCAGCAGCCTCTGCTGGGCTCAGAAGGAAGAGTTTTTGATTCTTAACCTCAACCATAAACCCTCATTTTTATCCTGTTCATTTGTTGATGAGAAAACTCTGCTAGGCTTAATAATATTTATCTATTACAGAGTCAGCCCATCTCCTTTGGGGAACTTACAAAGCTCCATTGTAAGCAAAAGTCCTCAGAAATTTTACCATGTGATTTGTAAATTGTAGTAAGTGGCAATTTTAGTCCCTTCACTAAGGAAATGACTCTTGTAAAAGTATAGGTAAGAGTGTTTCATTTTCAATAAAAGATGAAGAACAGACAAAAGATGTAAACTGCTGATGGGTCTAAAGTATGCTACTTATTAGTAGTTCCTCATAGGCTAGTACAACAATGCATTACTAACTTTTTTTTCTCTTTGTTTCCTTTTTTTAATGTAACTTCTCCTGGTAGAAGACAGTAGGATCCAGAGACTTCCTAACATTTTAGAAGGTTATTATTTTTCGAATATAAAGATCTCTTATTAATGAATGCAACACAAACACATAAAATTGTTCACTTTTATGAGGTAATATGTTTTGATATATGTATACATTGTATAATGTTAATGCTCAAATCAGTATAAACATCTGCAATTATTCAAACAATAACAATATATTTATGTTATTAACTTAGTATCAACTTTCCTCAACCCTCCCTATTATTTCCTTCACCAGCATCTGGTAGCCATCACTCTACTCTCAATTTTTATAAGATCAACTGAGTTTCCATATTTGCCTTTCTCTGCCTAACTTAATGTCAATTAATTCAACAATTTCCAGTTCCATCCTATTGTCACAAATGACAGGAGTTTAAGAATAATGTTATTTCATTTGCAGTAGATGGTACCTAACACAGATACTCAGTATAACCATTTGTAGGGAAAAAAAAATCCATAAACGATTCACCCAAATTTGCATACTTATGGTGTTAAATGTGAAGAAAAGTAATAATTAAGGGCCTTATTCCATTCAAGTAGAAATGTATGTGAGAACTAAAAGCCAGGAAAATATCTATCATGTATCCTATTGACTGAATTCCACAATGCTAGCTGTTTTATACACACTAATCAAAGATGATTATGCTTTCCAGAGCATCTGGTCTACCTCAGTGACTATGTTTATATCTCATGGGGAGAATAGTGGTGGAGTCTTTCAGTTATTCATGTTTTATGCAAATTATCTACCATCAATAATTTTCTAATGACTAGAAATATCTTGTAAAAATTAAATATTCTCATATATATATAATTATACAGAACAATACTAGTGTGAGTGACTGGGCATGGTGGCATACACCTTTAATCCAAGAACTTGAGAGGCAAAGACAAGAGGATCTCTGTGATCTCTAGGCCAGCCTGGTCTTTTTATTTTAGAGATACTATCAGATTTGTATTAGAATCAGATTTTACCTCTAGATATGCTCAGAAAGAAGACTAGAGTATACTGAGTACATATAAACATATTGAATCTTGTTGTATATATTGTCATTTATTTAAATATTATTTTCACATCTTTATATGGTTTGTGTTTATCTGTGCATGTATGCTTTTATATGTGTTTATGTATGTGAACATAAATGCATGTATAGAGTTCAGAGGCCAACCTTGGCTGTAGGTCCTTGCTTTCAATCTTGTTTTAGTCAGGGCCTCTTCTTGCTCACTACTGCATATGCCAGTATAGCTGGCCCCTGAATTTCTGGGGATTCTGTCTCTGCCTACTATCTCACTGTAACCATGGTAATGGTTAGTTTTGATAATCTTCTTTCTATAACCTGGGGTCCTAAGAAGACGCTTAACTTGAAAATTTCTATATCATGTTGGCCTGTGGATATATCCATAGGGCATGGGCTGATGTGGAAAGACCCAGTCTGAAAGTAGGTAATACCATTCTTTGTGTTAGGGCCCTGGAAGCCAACTGAGTACCCAGCATACATGCATTTATTCTCTTTCTGAAGATGTGATGAGTTGGTTTAGGTTCTTGGCTTGCACTCTGTAATGATTGACTATAATCTGGATTTCTGAACTAAAAATAAAACTTATAATTTTATTTAAGGAATATTGTATTATACATCTTCCATCATATATAATGAATGTCTTTCGTGTACTGTTACCTGATACAGCTCCATGAAGCTTTAGAATTTTCTTTTGTTTCTATTTTTAGTAGTTTATTATATGTCTAGAAAAGTGTATGTGTTCACATGCACATTGTAATCCACTGTACCATTGTTTGACGTAGTCAGAGTTATAGTTTTCCGTCATTAATTACATTAAAAAACTCACTGTATTTTCCTTAATCCCTTTAGCTTCCTTTTCTCCCTTTTCCTTAGAATTTACTTTAATGGATGATTGCTGACTTATGCAGAATTAATATAAGATTTTTTTTTCAATTCTAAATCTTGGAAAAGCCAATAAAATGTCAATGTTAATCATACTTTTGGGTATTGTTCTTTTCCTTTTAGCGTGTGGTGTGACATTCACCTGATGCTGGGAGGTGGCAGCAAGTGACATCTCCCACCCGGCTGATGAAAAATAACAGATTCTAGTGGTGTGTTCTGAGCACTGAGTTTCTATGGGTTAGGTGTGTCAAATGAGTTTTCAATTGATCCTTTTTTCAATTTATGATAATTTTATTGGAATTTTAACTCATAAGAAAATGAGCTGCATCTATGTTTTATATTATCTTGCTTTTTCTAATAAGTGCTGTTGGGAACCCTCAGTGAAACCAAAATGGAATATAACCACTGTAAAATATTTTTATCATCTTAGAAGCAGATGCTCTTAAAAATAAAATTAACATTTTCCATTTTAAATCTTCTACATAGCCCTTAGGAGATCAAATACCTATTCCAAGTTTAATAGGATCTTCCAGTATGCATGACTCAGTTTATGTCCAAGGGCACAAAGACACTACCTCTTATTTGGTATTTAGAATTTGTTGACAGCAGAGGAATATGGCAGCTCACAAATCTTCTCCTGTGACCATCGTACAGGATCTATCAAGCTAAACAACTATTTGTGTACCAAACCACACATGAGAGAGAGGAGAGCTAAGGAAACCAGGTGAGTGACTGCAGTGCCTGATTTTAGTATTGAGAAATAAATGTGTGTTTAAGAAGACAGAAAGGACCTATCTCATCATCTCTCCTCCAACTACAAGAAGCCTGGCTTTTGGAGATGACTATGGCTTTAGGGAGGGAAAATAGAGTAAGTCTAGGATTTAGACTTGACACATAGGACCAGTTCTTTGATGATGAGACCTAGTTCTAGGGAAGACCTAAGGACTCCTGCTACCAGGTAAGTATTTATCATGTAAGTTAAGGGAACTGGTTGGTGGTTATGGCCACCAACCACCCTTCTGACTTCTAATAGCATAGCTATAATTGGGAATCCATCTGTGGGAGACTATGGAACATAGACTAACGACCCTGAGACTTTGTTTCTGGGCCCAATTCTTAGGTTTCCACAGTGATACCCAACATTTAACAGAAACCAAGTTCGAGTTCTGGCTTACAGCCTAGAACTCACAGACAGCACTTCTGGATCATCCCACATTAAATGACATCAAACATGAGTGTGGCTAGCACACACTAAATTTTGGACTCATTATTTAAGGCTTACAGCAGTCATGAGAGATACCTGCCCTCTTCCTGATACTGCCAGTTTTTCTGGAGGTGAGAATTAGGTGCAACTCAGCTTAGTGTCAACTCTGGTGTCAAGGGACTGTTTCCACACCTCTGTTCCTTAATCTTGAACAGCACAATTATTGCCTGGTCAGGGCTGTTGTTCTAGAACATTCCAGGTACCAGACAGACTTCTAGACTCAAGAGGAAAGGACTCTTCTATCATCATCAAGAGCTATAGCATGTACTGTAGTACACTTTAAAGAAACAGAGAAGTTTTTTTGCTTATGTGGGAGCCAGCTATGACCTAGTTCCCAAAAGTATCTCAAGTTCAAAGAGCACAATGTGGACAAGATTCCATGTGTTAGGAAGAAATCAGGATAGTATGTACCAGTTTCTGCCCAGAACTTAGTGCTGAATGGTGAAACCATGCACTGTCATATCTCCATGACTACTGTCTTCATTTCTGCCTCTGGAACAGCTCCGACAGTTAACACTTGTAGACATAGTCTCATCTATTCAGCCTGTACTTGTTCTTCATTGCAGTGGTTTTGGGCCACAGTCTACTTCAGCAGTAGGCAGCCCATAGCCATGCGGATGTTGGTTCTTCCCCATGGCCATGCTGATGCTGGTGAGTTATGGATATAGGATATAGCACAATGGGGGTATTGTTGGCATTAGCCAGGAACTACGCACCTGGGACTGACTGGTTCGTCCTTGGTTACTATGCCCAGAGCCAGGCAAACTGGTGAAAGAGTGATGGGGTAAGAATGACTAATGGCTACCAAATTATATTTACACAGGAGCAAGAAGTTCGATATGCTATTCCTCAGTGAGGAAATATAGATATTAATAATTAATATATTTGAATAATAATGAATAATGAATTGATTGCTAGACAAAAAGCACTGGGACCTGGTACTAATGTGAAGGGACTTTATTTTTATTTTTATCTCTATCTCTATCTTTAACTCACAAGCTCATCTTTCTAGATGTAACACACTAAAGGCATCTGCTAAAGGTTTTGCTTACAAAGTCAGGTCTATGTTATGCAAGTTAGGTTACTATAAATAAAGAGATTCAAACATAGGTTTTAAGAGTGAATGAAGTGAAGTAAATTGTGGAATGTGTATGAGAACAGTTGGTCAAAGACTAATCGAAGGGGACCTACCCAAGACAACAGAGCAGATATCAAGTAAAGTGTAGAGAAATCCTAACTATTGATATGTCAATGAAGTTTCTTTCAGATTTATACTCATAAATCTTTAGCATGTTAATTTCAGTCTTTAGCTTCATTCATTGACTCTGATGCTTAACTAACTGTGGCCTGGGGATAATTGTAAACTTTTTCTGAGCCATGACTTATATCTTCTGAAAACATTTACTTTGAGCACAGTATATCCTTAAGGATTTTAGTAAGCTGTTTGTGTAAAGTTCTCAGAGCAATGTCTGGCATACAGTTTTAAGTGTTATTAACACCATTGCTGTTGTGCCAGAGAACACAGAAGTAGAAATGGGCTAGGCAAAGGCACCACCCTAGTTTGGGGATGAATGCTGTTCAATCACTAAGGGTGTAAAGAGCTCCAACTTCTGGTGAGTATGGCAAGAGAGTGGTCCAGCTATATCTATGAGGGTGCTTATTGGGAAATCAAGCTCAGAAAGGAGCTAAATAGAACAGAAAATAAGTCAAAGGACTGTATTAAATCTAGTAACACTGGTGAATCTGGAGAGTGGTAAGATGTTTTAATAAAGAGAAAATGTTAATTATTCTCTCCTTTGAAATACAATAGTATAAGTGTCACATTGTATTTAAAAGATTCATGTCTCAAATGACTAGACAAATGAAACTCAAAGTGACTGAAAAATAATCACAAAATTAGATTAATCTAGTATCCATTTCACTCCTGAAATTTCATTAATGCTTTATAAGATTTTTGTAATTAAAAAAATTGTCATTAGCTAATTAGAAGTGAAACAGTATCACTTGACAGGGAGAAATTAAACCTTACTAAGAGATGGTCAAGTTTGAAATACTAGTAATTTTGTTTTATAGGCATGCAGAAAGTTTGTAGGAAGAGAATACTTAGCGTTCTTTTTTAAAATTGTCCATCAGCAAGAATAAATGGATGATGTGAAGTATGATACTAAAAGAAGCAATAGTTATGGAAAGAATAGTTTTAAAAGATGGTTGTGAGAAGAAAGGGTTAAAGATGGCTGGCTGTGGATATCAGGTTCACATATCTCTTCCAGCCATTATTTTTGCTTTCTTGTCTGCTTCCTTTCTCTGTGTTGATAGTGATTTTTCCTCCTCTGCTGCTACTTATTAATGTAAACTGCTGAAGTGGCCAAGCACTTGGGTGGTATGATTGTGGGCAGTGCATGGAAAAGAACTCTCAAATCACAAAGTGGAAACAAGACAGGAATTTGTTTCTGTCTTTTTGGGTCATATTGTATCTTCATGTTCAGCAGAGACTTGGGCTCTTGCTGAGGCTATGTTCTACCATTTTAGCTGTTTACCTCCATCTTTTAGCTCATCCTGTTGTATATTCTGAGATCAGGAAATTAGAAGGGCAAATATGTGTTTGTGTCATCACCTTCCATTGAAGAGCCTTCCTGCAGATAGTCTTACACTGAACTCCCATCTTCTTTTACTGGTTTAGTACTAGACACATGGCCAGATCCTGCTGCAAAAGCTAATACCAGGCAAAAATTTTTATACATATGTTGCTAAAAGTGTTAGATAACAAATTTCAGAAGGCTAAATATCTTTGCAATTGCTACCAAAGGTACAGAAACCAAGCTACTGACTTAAGAGTGAATAGCATTTTTTTTCTTGTTTTTTTTTTTTTTTTTTTTTTTTTTAAAGACAGTGTTTCTCTGTGTAGCCCTGGCTGTCCTGGAACTCACTCTGTAGACTAGGATGGCTTCGAACTCAGAAATCTGCCTGCCTCTGCCTCCCAAGTGCAGGTATTAAAGGCATGCACCATCACTGCCCAGCTAAGAGTGAATATCTTATTGAGATGATTCCTAAATAAGAATAAAATTCATAAATAAAATAATACATATTCATTACATAACATAAAAGCATATAGTAATATAAACTATCAGGGTTTTTTTTTGTTGTTGTTGTAATGAAGTCATCAATCCTGACACTTAGTATTATGTTTTTAATATTTCAACATTATGGATCAGAAGTCATAGGGTTCATTGGAAGAACCTTGAATGCCTCCATAAATCTTTGAACTTAACTGGCCTGACAGGCAATGCTCATATATCAGAAGTTCAACAGAGCACAGAGCAACAGTCTGGACTGCTTAGTAGAAAGAGACTCATGTTGAATGTTGTTCTTAGACTGTAAGAAGATGCACAAATCTAGGTCTGTAATTCAGCCTGGAAATGTGATTTCATTTATGCTGACTGAATGAGGAATGTGTGGTGTCAGACTGCTTCATTTATAACAGACTTAGACCTTCCAGACACTTCAAAGCAAGACCAAGCTTAGAATACTTGAGAATTCAAGGTAGGCTGCTTATCATGTTTTTGGTATGTCTGAGACATGCTCTTAATTAACAATGTGGAGAAAGAAATTCACCCAGGGAGCTTCAGAGTAGCTTAATTGTTATAGGATAGAAGCCTTTCCCAGAAAGGCCTGTTTAAAAAGAGAATGTTGAGCACTTCTATTTGATTAGCAAGGGTTTGAAAGATTTCTTTTAAGATATTAATATGTACAAGGGAGAAAAAGCCTTTTTTCAATAATCATAATTAATGGTCTGCATTTAGAAAGAAATCTTTAAAATTGCTTGGTATTCTCCTTGTCTTTTTTCATCATAAAGAATCAATTTAGAAAATCTCATTTTTTTTTTTTTGAGAAGTCAAACTAAGTTTTATGGCTTAGGATATGGAGGGAGGATTAACTCTAGAAAACATCCATTGGCATTTAAAAAAATCTTTGGAAAAATTAATGATGAGATTACTTCTAGTTAGGTCATTTATATTTAAAGACAGATTTCACCTCTTTACTTTATTATATGTGCGTGTTGTGTGTGTGAGTATGTATATACAGCACATGTGTACAAGTGTCTATAGGAGTCATAAGAGGTTGTCTGACAACCTGGAAGTGGAGTTGCAGGGAGTCATGAGCCACATGATTTTGGTTCTGGATTGAATCTGGCTCTCTGCAACAGCTGTAAGTGCTCTTACCACAGAACCATTTCTTCAGCAACAATGCCTCCTCCTTCATACTTCTTTAGACAAGCTGATATTCAAAAAATGATGCTTATTGAATGCTCATTCTGTATCAAATCTTTCATGAGTTTTACTTTCAACTTTCACAAAATATCTCCAAGGTGCTTTCTTTATATATATTCTCTCTCTCTCTCTCTCTCTCTCTCTCTCTCTCTCTCTCTCTCTTTCTCCCTCCCTCCTTCCCTCTCCCCCCTCTCTCTGTGTGTGTGGAGAGAGAGAGAGAGAGAGAGAGAGAGAGAGAGAGAGAGAGAGAAAGAGAATTTTTGAGGTCATAGGAGTGCATTGAATGTTCATCCACTTTCTCATTTATCCCCTTGAGAGAGGATCTTTGAATGAACCTGAGTTTGTTGTTTTTGGCTCTCTGGATAGATGGCCCTAGGGATTCCTCAACCTATACCCTTCCATGCCATGGGTTACAGATGAGGAGAGCCATTCCCAGTTTTACATGGGTCCTGAGGAATCCAATTTGAGGTCCCATTCTTGTGTATAAAAAAAAAGAGCTTTTATACACTGAATCATCTCTCCATTCTTAAAACTGCCTTTTAAATGAAGAAAACACATTTATAAAAAGGTAGGCGCTTGCTTTGGCTTTCATGTCTACTAAACATAAGCTCTTTCAGGCAAAGAGTACAAGAGGGGTTAGTAATGGAGCTGATTTTTGTAGTAAGACTTTTTCCTCCAACTATAAATGATCACCATTTACACTAGAGATTTTTGTGTCTTGGTAGGCATGGCAACTACCAGAGCAGAACAATACAAAGATAGATGTAGCTCTTTCCACTCTTTTGCTAAAAGACCTTCACCATATATTCAGCTATGACTCTCTTCTGCCATAATCCCACAGCAAGTGGATATTGGGAGATGATAGAGTATGCAGGAAGTAGAAAGTGGACTGAAATAGGATGTTTTAATGAAATACTCATCTACGATTAGGTGGGACATTTGCAGTGACCTCTTTGGGGATTATCAATGTGTCTGTCAGTAACTTTTCACCTATGCTGTATGAGTAACCCCAATAAACTTAAAAGTTCACCAAATTGAACTTGGTTGAATCATTGCTTTCATGTGTCACCAGTGCCCCATCTATGGTAGATTCATGATTCTCCAGGAAAAGCTAACTCAATGCAGACAAGAGTAAATGATTCAGTAAATATATTGAGTGAGTGAATATGAAAACTAGGCATGAAGATTAAAAAAAACCTACTACTTAAAGAAATAGCTCTGCTAAGTTTCAATTTTTGTTTTTTTTCTTTATTAGATATTTTCTTCATTTACATTTCAAGTGTTATCCAGAAAGTTCCCTATACCCTCCCCCATCCCCGCCCTGCTTCCCTACCCACCCCCTCCCACATAATGGCCCTGGCGTTCCCCTGTACTGGGGCATATAAAGTCTGCATGACCGAGGGGCCTCTCTTCCCAATGATGGCCAACTAGGCCATCTTCTTCCATATATGCAGCTAGAGACATGAGCACAGGGGGAACTAGTTAGTTCATGTTATTCTTCCACCTATAGGGTTGAAGACCCCTTCAGCTCCTTGGGTACTTTCTCTAGCTCCTTCCTTGGGAGTCCTGTGTTCCAACTAATAGCTGACTGTGAGCATNTCCATCCATTTGCCTAGGAATTTCATATATTCATTGTTTCTAATAGCTGAGTAGTACTCCATTGTGTAAATGTACCAATTTTTTTGTATCCATTCCTCTGTTGAGGGACATCTGGGTTCTTTCCAGCTTCTGGCTATTATGAATAAGGCTGCTATGAACATAGTGGAACATGTGTCCTTATTACCAGATGGAACCTCTTTTGGATATATGCCCGGTAGAGGTATTGCAGGATCTTCCGGTAGTACTATGTCCAATTTTCTGAGGAACTGCCAGACTGATTTCCAGAGTGGTTGAACAAGCTTGCAGTCCCACCAACAGTGGAGGAGTGTTCCCCTTTCTCCACATCCACGCCAGCATCTGCTGTCACCTGATTTTTTGATCTTAGCCATTCTTACTGGTGTGAGGTGGAATTTCAGGGTTGTTTTGATTTGCATTTCCCTGACCGAAGACCCAGAAATGAATCCACACACCTATGGTCACCTGATCTTTGACAAGGGAGCTAAAACTATCCAGTGGAAAAAAGCATTTTCAACAAATGGTGCTGGCACCACTGGCGGTTATCATGTAGAAGACTGGGAATTGATCCATTCTTATCTCCTCGTACAAAGGTCAAGTCTAAGTGGTTGAAGGACCTCCACATAAAACCAGAGACACTGAAACTTATAGAGGAGAAAGTGGGGAAAAGCCTCGAAGATATGGGCACTGGGGAAAAATTCCTGAACAAAACAGCAAAGGCTTGTGCTGTAAGATCAAGAATTGACAAATGGGACCTCATAATGTTGCAAAGCTTCTGTAAGGCAAAAGATACTATCAACAGGACAAAAGGGCCACCAACAGATTGCGAAACCTAGAAATGGTTAGGATTTAGACTATCCCCTGACTATAGGTTATATATATTTCTTGAGTTCTTCCACCTGTGGTCTTTTAGTTTATAGGGGTAATTTTTCACCCCGTGTCTCAATTTGTTTCTTAAGAGTTGACTCCTTATGGCTTACCGACTCTTCGTGGACTTTTTTACAAGTTGTAGGAATTAGTAGTCCCAAATTTTTGTTATTCAAAATAAAAATCCAGGAAAATGGGAAAGGAAGAAGTTTTAAAACAAAAATATTAGTCTTCACCACTATTGTTGTCTAAAGGATACCAAAAACTTTTAAGTTTTTCATTTTGAGTGTTTATCTTCATTTTATAATGCTCATAAAATGGAGAGAAATATTGTGCTGACAAATGTTTCTAAAAAGAGCAGCACCCTTGTTCTATTTCTGGAAGGCTAGTCAGCTTATTAGAACTTCAACAATCTTAGAAAGTTTGAGATGTTGCAAGTCTAGAGCCAAATTATCTTAGGTCATCTTTAGTTCCCCTTGATAGCCACTTATTATCCTTCTTTGCACCTGATTTAATGTTTTCATGACCATTAGATAAATCCTTTGGAATGTTCAATCAACCAGAGGGCTAGGATTGCTGTCAGATAATATCTGAGACATATAATTCCTGCATTGTCAAAACCTTCCCACCAAATGTTTTCACTAGTGTGTTTGAAGTGTCTTGATTTTATAACTTTATTCTGTTAGTATATAAATTCCACCAAACTATTACCATGTTAAAACATGGGATTTGGGGTAACCTAAATCTGTATTTCCAAGGCATAATCACTTGTTTCAGAAGAGACACTAATTCCCCATTGATGTGAAAGTTGTGTTTTTATATGGATAGTTTTCCAGTTTAAGGAATAAAGTAAATTATAAATTTTCCTCTCAAAGTCTTATTACGGTTGGAATTTAGACCTGTAACATTTGTAGTAACATCAACTCAACACTCATTGAGGGGTCCAAATGTCATGACAAGTTGAAGAAATCAAGCATTTAGGATGGCCCAGTTGAGCAAGAAGGGAACCTAAATGCTACCACATCTTCACGTAGGACTTTCTATTCATGTATAATTTTTAACTGCTTACTGTGTTACCCACAATATAAGGGAATTCTTTAAAAGTCTGATATATTTTACTGTTGACAGATAACATAGTCTGGTATACATGGTCTCCTGAGTAAGACTTCTTGGACACAAATCCATCTACAGGTATGGGCTCTGTTGAATAATGTAACATCTCTGAATCTCATATATTTAACCTTCAGAATGAAAGAAATGGAACTATCTTTTTCATTGGGCTGTTGTGAGGATGAGCTAAGAGGATGTTGTAAAATATTATTGTTAGACATACTCAGGGCATTACAAAGGAAGAGACCACCGCTCCACTTGAAGCATCTCAGCAAAGCAACATTACTTTTCACCAGAAGGATAATTAACTCACAGGAATGGAGGAACAAATGCAAGAGGTAGAGATAACCTCTTAACATAAGAGGGCATGTGTGGAGGGTCACTGTTCCTTGTTGGTTGAGGTTTGACTTCAGTCTATTACTGATTGTCTACTTGTCTAGTTTGGAAAATATCAGAAAACTGAGAAAGAGGAGGGGAGTCATTATTGGAAATTTAGTCATCTCTGGTCTACTACACATTTCTTTCTTAATAAAGAAAAGAAGTTCCATAGTATCTGGATGGGCAAACATTCGTTTCCTTTCTTTTCTTTTTTTCTTTCCTTTTCTTTTTTTCAAACAAAGGACGTTGGTTGCATCTGCCGGGGCAATTGTTCTTGGAACAGGAGGGATACCAGGCAAGTTGGTTTTTACAGGTTTTGATAGAAAACATGAGATTAATACTGTCAGGACAAGGTTTGTGCTAATAAATATCAAATTATTTCTTTAGATGCCCAAAATATAAAAATAGCCAAAATATATGTAAAAAATAAAAAAATATGAAAACTATGAATACTCTAGAATTTGAATCTTACTTATAATTCATATGAAATTAGATTTCACCTCTGAGCAAAACACTAGTCAAGGTAATTTTATAAATGAGACTATGTGAATGAAAAATATCCTATCCACACAGCCCTGGAATATGTGGTGCTACTCAAATAGGAGCCTAGATATTCTCTTACCAACATTCTTCCAGGAACATATGAATAATTGTTTCTGTTCAGGGCTCTAAGGGGGAATTAACTTCATTATCACCAATAAGTTATATCTACAACTTATGTAAATATTAGGGCACATTTAGGTATCTAGATAAATATTCCCAGGTTGAGATATTAACATAAATAGTTTATAAGAATGCCTTGGAGATTGTCTTAATCAGGATTTCTATTCCTGCACAAACATCATGACCAAGAAGCAAGTTGGGGAGGAAAGGGTTTATTCAGCTTACACTTCCATGTTGCTGTTGATCACCAGAGGAAGTCAGGACTGGAATTCAAGCAGGTCAGGAAGCAGGAGCTGATACAGAGGCCATGGAGGCATTTTCTTTACTGGCTTGCTTCCCCTGGCTTGCTCAGCTTGCTTTCTTATAGAACCCAAGACTATCAGCCCAGAGATGGCACTACCCACAATGGGCCCTCCCCTCTTGATCACTGATTGAGAAAATGCCTCACAGCTGGATTTCATGGAGGAGGCACTTCCCCAACTGAAGTTCCTTTCTCTGTGATAACTGCAGCCTGTGTCAAGTTGACACACAAAACCAGCCAGTATACTTACCTTTATAACACAGTACTTTATAGTTCAAAGAATGCTGAGTGACTGTTGATTGTTTTATAAAATAGCTTGTTATTCAAGAATGGATATTTGAGTAAATAATGGCTCCATCTAGAACACACAATTTTGAAAATGCAACCTAGCAGTTTCTGCTTTTCCTAACTTCTTTCTCCTCCCTGCTTTCCTTAGTGTCATTAGATACCGAGGTTAGTTTCTGTGATGATGTTATTTGTTAATAGGAACCATCTCATTGCAGCTCAGGATTGTAGAGATTAGAGGTCTTTAAGTTTCTTTGAAATAGGTTTCCCATCTCAGCTTGCAAATCTTGGGTCAAAGATAAGGGTGGAAGTGATTTAAATGTTAAGTTCTATCTAAAGAACATATCTCAAACAATTCTAGTAGAAGAGAGCAAGAGTTTGTTGGAAACAATAAGACCAAGTCTGAAAGAAAATTATTTTAACCTATCCTTTAGTACTTAGCCAATGTTTTAATCAAATGTTTAACAGCATATAATATACCTAGAAACTCTTTATTCTTTATTGGGCCAAGGACAATACAGGTTATTTTGATACTGTATGGTTTTGAGATATGATCTCATTCTGTAGCCCAAGCTGACTTAGAGCTCCCAATGTTGCACAGGCTGGCCTCCAACTTCTGATCTTTCTACTTCAGCCTCCTAAGAACTGGGGTTGCAAGTGAGAGAAACCATGCCAAATAAAAGAGAAAAATGTTTTAATACATAGATTTTCTTTGTTTGTTTTCTGTGGTCCTGAAGTTTGGAGCCCAGGGCCCTAGGTGTGTTAGGGAAATAGGCTGTGCTCAGAGAAATAGGTACAGCAGTGGTAGCAGCCATAGTCATGAGATTCAGCAAAACTGAGGGGTGGTGGTGCCTATAAATATGATGATAAGAGGCCTGCTTGGTATTATTGTTCAGGAAAATGCAACTTTTGACCTACAATAAATGACTGCTTTATTGCAATGGGGAAAATGTTTCATTACAATTAACTAAGGCCTTTATTTGGATGTCTGCTTAACATACACCATGCTTTCGAGCAACGTTTTCACACTGTGATGTTAGCATCAAAACTCCATCCTAAAACGGTACCTTGGAGTTAAAT
>LR753649.1:27500-30433 GCA_902729485.2 Mus minutoides
TCAGTTCAGAGGAGTCTACATTTGAAATAAAGGTGACTTTGCAAAGACTGTAATATCTCCTTGACATTAGTTGGGGTTGTGGTGAGACCCTATGAACACAGGATCTAATTGGACTAATAAACTACATAGGGATATTCTATTAGAGTCTCCTAGGATCCTCATGGAATTCAGAAGAGTGGTTTGTGTGTGTGTGTGTGTGTGTGTGTGTGTGTGTGTTGGGGTAAAATAAAAATATATTTCTATGGTGAGAGTTATATAGTAGGCCCAGAAAGTAGTTGTTTAAATTTCAGACAATGGATAATGGAACATAGGAGATGAAGCTAAAAAAAAAAAAAGGCTTGGAGGAATTTGCTAATGTCCTTGAGAAGTTTTGTTGTAGGAAGACTAATAATAGAAGCAGAGAATGCAATTAGAAAGTACTTGAAAATATATTCTATATTTAATGATCTCAGAGTCATCACTGGACATCACTTATGAATCACTTCCTCTGGATTATGCTGTCAACTTCTGTGTGACACAGTCACTGGAATAAACCTGTTAGTCCTTATTAGACTTGAAGATGGGGAAAGGGACCTGTGATCTATCTATATCTTGCTCTTGCTGGGAGGCCAGGAACAGCTGTACCCATCTTGGTAGTTTCCTTACAATTAAGTCAGTGTGGGACAGAGAACAGGGTACCAGACTCATAGTAAGTAGAAATCAGTTTTGTACTTTGTTCCTGGGTTTAACTTTCTATTTGAGTAATCGGCATTGGAGGCAAATATTTACTTTATCATCTTTTCTAGCTTATTATTTATTCTAGCCAATGGATCTATTTCCTTAAAGAGTCATTGAATTTTACAGACTACATTAATGCACCCTTTGGATGATTTGCTGCATTCCTGGAAATCACTAGGGGTTGAAGGAGAGAAGGCTTCCATCTCCACTTCTAGGATATTTTACATACCCCACTTCTAGATTCTTTTGCCTGCAACTATGCTGCTCACTCTAACCCTATAACCACTGTCTTTCTTGCTATCCCAAACTTGCTGCAGGTTTTCCTCAGGCTTTTTAAAATTACATCTCCCTTTATATCTTTAAACTCTGATTTCTATGCCTGAATAATTTTGCTTCTTAATACATCACCATTTGACATTCTATGTATTTCACAAATATTTCCCCTCTAGAATATAAACTTGATAAGAACATGGATTTCTGTCTAGTTTGCTCATTATTGCAGCTATATTGACCAATGTAGTATTGGACACAGTGTAGGTACTCAGTCCAATTTCTATTTAGCTAAGGAAATGACCATTATTTCTAAGTAATAAGTCATCTGACAAGTGAGTTCTTGCTAATAAACAACAGCAATAATATACCAAGAGTTTAATCAGTATATGTGTCTACAAATAGGTAAATAGTACATTTAAATTGGTACTCTTTGAAAATGGTATTCCAACAAAAAACATTAACTTTAAATAGTGCATAATTTGCTAACTGTGGGAAAGTTGGCTTTGCTTTAAATCTTTATATTTGAAAATAGTATTTTGAATAGAAACACAAAGCAAATAGTTTTAAAAATGTGTCAGCTATCTTAACTGAGATACATGGCTATGCAGTATTGGTTAGGAGTTCCATAACTATATCTGCATTTATTCTTGTCAGGAATTTCTTGCATGTGCTATGGTCTCCTTAGGCTGGCTATAACTGCAGAATGTTGACTTTGGATGTTTTGGTTTTACCTCTGTAAAAACAGAGTTGTGTCCATGCAATGGAAGAAGAGGTTGTTTTAGATAACTTCCAATAGAAGTCAAAGAATTTTCCAAAATGATGCTCATAAAAGAGCCTGAAAATATCACTTAATATAAATATATTACCTTTTCCAGAATAAGTAGTGAGCAGGAAGTTCAAAGTTTCCTTATAATCATGTCTTCCCAAAAAGCTGAAAGTAGACTTCCTTTGAGGCACTTGAGGTTTTGCAAAAAGGGTGTAGCTTCAAAGGTACTGGGAGTTTTGTTTCAAAGAAGAAAAGAGAACTGGAGACCAACCTGTGTTTACTATATGTTTTGTATCTTGTGGGTTTTTTTTCTCTCTTTATTCAGTTTTAAGGATGATTTTATCATCAACAAAACAATTACATTTTTTTGTTAGATTTCCCTTAAAATTTTAGAAAAACTGAAGCTGCTTTAGGCAGCAAAGAATTTAACTGTCTTATTCCTGAATGAACTGAATGTTACTAAGATAGAAAAGAGAAACTTGAAATTTTGCCTTTCTTATATCTTCAAGTAATTTAAATTATGTAGCTAGTCCTATATGAATTACGAAATGAATTTAATCATTCCTAAAATTGTAAGTCCATTTTAGCATATGCTATGGATACATTTTAGTTTTATTAATATAATAAACACATCTATTAAGTTAATGAAATGAGGTAACCATGATCTGTTTTGTCATCCTGAAAGTTATACTGTGTATTTCTAAGAATTATATATTAAAATATGTTGGTATCATTTAAATGATAATTGAAATAAAATAAACACAAATATCTTCAATTTGTAAGGAATTCTTTAGAGTTTGTATTTTACATATTTATTATAAATTAAATAACCAATCCAGACCTAATGGAAATATTTCAGGAATTTATAAATTGAATATAGTCCCAGTGGATGCCATTCAGTCTTATTTGATTATGTCTGCATATAAATTTGACATGTTACTTTCTTCTTGGTTTTATACAGCAAGATCTAGAAAATTTGGTCTGTAGGGAAAGGATTTTTCCCAACTATATTGTTTATGGCTAAATCTGTGACAATGCCATTACAATACCAAACATTAAGGTCATCAGAAGTAATTACCAGGGTTTCAGACTGTAAAAGCAAGAAGACTGTCAAAACAGAGCAGAGACCTTTTCTCTGGAGATGCAATTTGCATGCCTATTAATCCCATGTTCACCT
>LR753649.1:33073-52660 GCA_902729485.2 Mus minutoides
TATATGGTGAAAAATCCATCTGCAGCATTAGTCACACACTTCTGAAAAGTTCTTCACAAAGAGTAATGTTATGTGGGGCTGGGCCTGATGACACCCTATCCAGGTATGTAGGAGGCTGAAGAAGGAAGAACACTTATGCTCAGGGATTTGGGTTTTATGGTGAAGCCTAGTCTCAAAAACAAAAGCCTCCCAACTAAATAGCCAGACAAAAGCACAAGTCAGAATCATAAGTTTCCTTAAATGAGTTTTTCTCTCCAAATGTGAGTTTCTTCAAAGATTCCTTAGAGCTAAAGCTAAAGAAAAGACAGTTTAGTTACAAGTTTACTTGGAGTTCTCATAACAGCAAAAAGCAGTAACAGATGTTACACAGGGCAGTGATCCATTCAATGATGATTATTGGCACATCATAGGTTGCAGATACAAAGCAAAGCACACAGCATGTGTAATTGTAAAAGTAATGTCATCAGATACCTATATCTTATAAAGGCTGAAGAGGATATCTGGAAATGTTTTCATAGCTTTGATACTACACAGTGTATTTTGGCTCTTAGCTGTGCTGAGTGCATAAGCACAGCACTTGGTTAATTTGAATATCCAGGTGGAGGATACATCATCTCCACTGTTCCAAAAGAGATTCTTCGATTTATAATGATTATGTAACACACCCTATCTCATTCTTGGGAATCATATCAGCTCCTGCAACAACAACAAAAACAAAGACAACAACAATAACAGCAACAACAACAACAAAGACAACAATAACAACAACAACAACAAAGAAGTAACAGTTTCCAAAGCAAAGCAAAAATTCAAGTTTCCTCTTATACTCTTGTTCCACCACCCCAGCTCTGGGATTACATGGTTTGTGACTAACTCCTTTTCATGGTACCAAAACATATGATTTCTAATATCTTCATTGGATGCCCTTTTGATCCGCTAGGATACTAAACACCATTTAGATAATGGAGTTTCAGACAAGCAGCATTTTAATGTGAGGGAGGTTGACCAGTGAAATAATCTAAAGTGTACCTTGTCATCTTGGCAACTTCTGGGCAAACATGCTCACAGCTGTATACATTTTTAGTGAGATTTAAATAAACATTCTAATAAAGAGAAATAGAACCAAGATCCAGGTGACAATGACTCTGAGGCTCTAAATAGGCTGGCAGAAATTGGAGGCAGATGTTTTTGGGGCGGGTAACCGATGCTAATCACTATTCATAGACATATGGCATATGATCAGTTTGTTGAATACTTTTTTCATATTGCATGTGTCATTGTAGGTCCAGATTTTCGAACAATCATGGAGGAAAAAGAAACTTTTTTTTTTTTTTTTGTAAAATGAAACTTTTCAAAGAGAATGTCTCAAAATACAAGAAACATTTAGATTTCTACATATAGCTGAAGATACAATTTTCATTTTGATAGATTCAATTATGTCAATGACCTCAAACCTTCACTGGTTGTAAGAGTTGGAATAAAAGATACCCTTTTGAGAGCTGAGCTCACAGAAAGCCACACCTTTGTTAAAGATTCTATAAGGCTGATGACGAATCAGAGCTTCTTCAGAGTAGTGGGTTGGAATGTTGCAGATCCAGAGGCAAATTATCTTAGACTATTTTGAGTTCTCTTAGTATCCCTTTATTGTCTACCTCTATGTCTGACATAACAGCCTTTCAACAAACTTTAGGTAAAAATTTTGGAAAATATTAACAAACCAGTATTGTTTATTGATTTAAAAACAAAGAATGTCAGCATGTAGCATCGAGAATCTTTAAGTTTTCCTTGCTTTGCTTCAACATACCTAACAAATGCCACACCAGAAAATGATAAAAAGGATGCTTTGAATTATGACTTTCTTTGTTTTTTTTTTTTTAACTATAAAAATTTATGGAATCAGTTCCATGTTGAAACATGGTATTTGGGGCAACCTAAATTTGTGTTGTCAAGCCATGGCCACTTATATTTCCCTCAGAATAAATCTCACATTCTGCTTTTTAAATGAGAGGTAGATTTTGTATGCATATGTTTTTATACATACTTAGGTACACTGAAAATTTCCCAGCAGTTTTAAATTAAAGTGAGATCCACTGAAGTAGAGAAGAGGACCTCATGATTTGGGAAACAGCCAGTTTCTTACATTGAACTGTTCTGTTGTGGCTCTATTTGTGCACAGATGCTACCATCCTGCCTGATGAGCTTAAATGAAATGACTTGGGAAGGCAGGAGAAAGAACATATGGATAGTATGCTGCATTGCCCAGGATTAAGGAAGGCATGGAAATAGGAACTTTGAAAGAATCACAAGCAATACAGTTTTGAGAGATCTGAGGTTGCCCCAGAAGAAGTAATCACATTCTCTTTAAGCTCATCTTTAAAAACAAGCTGTTGACTGTTCAGCATATAACAGACCTGTTGCCAAAAGAAGAGATATATTTGGATGATATGGTAGACATTAGCCCATCCCTGAGCTCTTTTTTTAAGTCTTGACCATCATCATGGCTGTGATTATTGAAGGTAGATAGGGAACAAATTGTACTTAGCTTTGAACTAGTGTAATGAGAAGCTTCAAGGACCAAGGCATTAGACTTTGATTGAGAAACAAAGACTCAAGTTTTATTTTTAACACCATCTTGAAATTTGGCATAAGTGACCATGTTATCATCTTCATTATAATGTCCATTCACCAGCAGTAACACCATTATTACCATCATCTTTATTGCTTCTGTGAATTAGGTACTGTGTCAACATATGACATGTTATCCATGTTGTCCTTGTAAATGTCTAAGGAAGTCCTACTTCTGTGACCCTTGAAGACAGTTCCTCATGTTGTGATGACCCCAACCATAAAATTATTTTTGTTGCTACTTCATAACTATAATGTTTTGGCTGTTATGAATCATAATATAAATATCTGTGTTTTCAGATGGTCTCAGACAACTCCTGTGAAAGGGTAATTTGACAACCAAAGGGATTGTAACCCACAGGTTTTGAACCATTAGTCTAAGGTGATTATTGTTGATATTATAAAATCTTTTATAAAAGTGCAGGAAACTGAGACCTGACTTAGCATGTAGATAGCAGAAGTAGCACTTGATTGCCTTTTAGCAAGAGTCTATGCCTAAATCACTACAGGATACTGATATATTGTGTAGACTTCCTTTCTTCATCCATTAAACTATAAAATTGGGATTAACAGTTTCTAAATATTTTCTCATCAACTTCTAATTCCAATGAAAAAATAATTTATTTTAAAATTTTGTGTGTGTGTACATCTTTATGTGTATTTTATTGTATATGAAACTAAAACCCATAGAGGCCCGAGGAGGTGTTGAATTCCCTAGAACTGGAGTTACAGATTATAAACCATTTTATGTAAGTCACCTGCTGTGGGTGTTGGCCTTCTGCAAGAGCAACAAGTGCTCTTAACTTCTGAACCATTGCTCTAGACCCTCATTTTGGTTTTTTGTTTTCTTTGTTGCTCCATAACGACTCCACAATAATCTCTAAGACATCTCAAGTCTCTCAAATGGACAGTATTCTACAACATATCCATTCACTATTTTTTTTCAATAGTGAAATACTCTTTCTAGAGTCCTTTTAAGGCATATTGTAATTCATGTGTAGCAACTTCTTCATTATAAAGGAAGCCACAATAAAAATTTGAGAAAACAGTAGTGTTATAGAAGATGCTAAAGGAAGTGGGAGCCATGGGAACTGTGAAGCTAATATGTTAACCCCACAAGTCATAAACTAAATAGGACCTTGCAGGGTCATGGCTAGACATATAGTGGTAGCTGTAGTCATCTGATTTGCAGCTGAAAGAAGAGAGATTAGGGAATTATTAGCAATAAATCTAAGGCACTGAGAGTGCAGGACATTTAGATACAGTGAGCTGAGGGATGGGTTAGATGTTAAGATAGAAAATTTAGATGTAAGAATTTTTATTCTGGAAAATATAATCTAAGCAATTATATTTTTACAGTTTTTAATAATTTATTCAAGCTGCTTTTACAGCACAGATTTCATGTGACACTCAAGTGTCATTTTCCCGAGTAGACTGGTTAAGTAGTCTGGACCAAATCACAGTTTACATATGATTTTATTAAGAAATGATTCTTTGGGGAATCTATTACACATGTTTCAAATTACCAATTGTCCATCAAATATATGGCACTCTGCAATATTCCTGGTGTTAGGACTGAAAAATACACATATGGTAGCCTATTAAATTTGCCTAGGAATAATGAACCTAAATAATTATAAAATAAGATTTCTTAATTATTGCATTAGACTCTAAATTGGAGATTGATTTCACTAATAAATTTATAATGGTCTGTACTAATCAGATAAAATTAACTTAGAAGAGATATCAAGAACCTCAGTGTGTCATCTACAGTGCCATTTGATAAAAACTTCTGGTGCAGTATAAACAAGTATTCATTCAATAGGCACATGACTCTTAATTGTGTGCTATGTGTTGGTGGCTAGGCATAGAATTTTAACTTTCATTTTATTTTAATACATTTAACTTTAAATATCCACATTTAGATAACCTATAGGGTTCTGTATCTGACAATGTAGAAATTAAAAGATGACTCTTCCGGAGTCTAGTTCTGACCTTGAGATAGAAAAATCACTATTTTATTATACAGTTAAGCTTCTGAATTACACAAAGTACAGATCTTAAAATAAAGCAATTGTGTACTTCAAAATAGCTTGAGGGAAGGATGTTGAGTGTTCCCAGTGCAAATAAATGAGAGACAAAGTGGCTGATGTGCCATTCACCTCCATCTGATTACTGTGTCACTTCTGCCCTCCATGAGTATATGCAATCATTATTCAGTAGAAAAGGTAACTTACAAAACCTTTTGGGTTCACAGAGTCCTTAGTTGTCTCATGCCAAATAAATGAACCTATTCATTTACCCTCAAGATAGTTTTGGAAAGTTCACCTGTCCCTTGCAAAATGCAAAGAAATTGTTTGAAATCATGTGGTTGAAATAGTTGTTTGACAGCACAATGAACTTGATACAACTACTTGTATTATGTGGAATTCAGACAATATTTTTATACTTACCACTTGGCTAAAGAAAACCACAGATTTCTGTGATCTGAGTAGTGTCCTGTTGTAAGTTAGAAAATTATTTAGTCCAATTGTTTTTGTTCTATCACTCCATTTTTACTCTCTTCTTCCATGTCTATGTAGTTCTGGACACAATTTTGATTTCTTGTCCCTCTCTTCACCTATTTCATACTTACCTTACATTTGTCTTATTGGCATACTTTTTGGGTAGTTTATTTGCAACCAACTTCGAACTCATTAAATTTTCCTTCAGCTATATTTGATTTTCTTTTTTATCTATCTGTGAGGTTTTACATTTATAAATATTTTATAATTTCTAAAAATTATCTTCATTTATTTAAAAATATTAATTTTCACACTCCATTTATTTCATTTAATTACAGTAGCAATTTCAATACATGGAACATTTACTGAAGCATTTGAAAAAGAATTATTTCCTATTCTTTTTCTGGACTATTTGAATGTCTTAATGTACTTGTAGGTATGTTGATTTTGTTGCCTGTCACTGATTACACTTACATCCTTCACAGTTTTCTCTTATGAAACTTGACCTGAGATAATTCTTTGAGATCTGGATTTGATACATTCAGCTGCTAAATATTTTTATTGTCTCTGATAGTCATATGATCATGATGCCCATTTGGTACAACTTCGTAGTCTTTGTTAGCAACTTAACTCTGAGAAATCAAAGTTGAAACATCGATTGTAAGAACAAAATTTTGTCCCTCCTTCTAAGAAGAAATGATGCATCCACACTTTGCAAACAAAGAGTACACATGGAGGGACACATGGCTCCAGCCGCATATTATAGTAGAGGATAGCCTTAGATGGCATTAGTGGTAGGAGAGGCCCTTAGTCCTGTAAAGGTTCAATGTCCCAGTGTAGAAGAATGCCAGGGATGTAAGGTGGGATTGGGTGGCTGGGGAGCACCCTCATAGAAGCAGGGGGAGTGGGATGGGATAGGGGGTTTGTGGAGGGGAAACAAGGAAAGGGGATAATATTTGAAATGTAAATAAATAAAAGTATTCAATAAAAAAGAGCAAAATTGTGCTTTGAAGTCAGGGAGACTTGAGGAGGGGAGCTGACTTGTCAATCACTCCATTTGGTAGATTTAATTCTTATTTATCTTTCAGGATTTTCAAGAATTACTTGCAAAGATCTATTCACACCTTCATTTGATTTTTGTTACTTATCTTGTAGGTTATTGTACTACCAATGGGACTGGAATTTAAAATGAGCATGGCTGGACAGGTGCTTCCTAGAAAAAGCTGATTTCCAGCTTCTCCTTCCAGGTGGCTTCCTGTGCACTTGCTTTCAGCTTCAGAACATGCTTGGCTTTCTTGCTTTCTCAGGAAATTGTCTAGAAAAATGTTTTTAATGCATTTTTAATTTTTTAGATCAAAGAGAACAGTGCTCTCAGGATCTGGTATAAAGAATGAAAGAGGGCCAATTTTAGTTGCTGATTTGAGGTATGTGCTCCTGGCCACATCCTCTAGGTCACACATGTCCTAAACAATGTCATGGTCAGAGAAGTTGATAACTAATAGCATTTCTTCTTAAAAGGGAATTTGGCAAGTGAGACACTAATCTACTATGCTTTGAAAGTAGTTTACATCCTTAGTTTCAGACCAGAATTTCCACCCTCTCAGAGATTCTACAATCATCTTCTTTTTGAGTCAGCAGATGTTTATACTTTTAGAAAAAATATTCATCTTCCTCTCTAGGTTACAGGGCTGTTTCTCACTAGAAGTGACATTTTTCAGTGGACCTCTTTACGAGAAACATGTCTATGGAAATGGCCTTAGGAACCACTTGTAAGTGTAATGACACAAAAAAGACAAAATGTTAATATACTGGGTGATATTTTTGAAGATCAATTATTTTATATATAATTTATTTTAACCAAAATAAACACAAGTATATTCAAATGTTATAGGAAAAAATATAAATATTAAGTACAATATCATAGCCTTGATACACTTTGCTTTGTCTACTTGGTGGCAAGGTCCTGTGGTAAGTTTTAAAACTGCTAAGGTTTACTTTTATATGAAACTTTATGAGCTAACATTCTTTAAATAGACTTTTATTTGTGTCACCAGTATTTGACATGGAATTTCAAGCTGTGATTATTCTTATGTAATAAAGACCATCATCTCTGGATGAATCTTTTTTTCACATGAAGCTATGGGAAAAAAACATAGTTTTACTCCACAGATTTCAAAACTAAAAGATACAATACTGTTTGTATGTAGTGCTTGTTGCTATTAAAATTTCTGGGTGGTTTACAATACAGAACTTTGCACATTTTCAATGGGGAAAGAATGTAAGCAGCAGGCAGTATAAATACAAATCTAAGGATCTTTCTTAATAGCTTTGAACCATATCATTAGCACAAGTCCTATAGGTCCTCTGGTGTGTATGTGTGTGTGTGTGTGTGTCTATCAAGGGAAATCTCTCTTGTTCTTGTATACTCTCAATAAATTAAATATGTTCATAAAACAAACAACCTTGTAATAGTTCCTCTCCAGTAGCTGTAGGAGTCACTCTGTGGAGACATTCCTAGAGAAATGTGAGTACTTATGGAGGAATGAGGTATGCTGGCACTTTCAAAATACCAGAGAGACAGTAAGGATTTTTCTTACATTGAAAACATTATTTTTGTTCTAGGCATGCTCATAGAAATATTCAGGATTCTTTACATGTATGTGTGACTCTGCTTAAGATTCTATGCAGTTACTACGAGAAAGGTATTCCTATGACTGTTCTTTGGCCCAGCGGGCTGTTATGGCTCTATGGCTCTTATGATGGGAATTGGATGGAGACTGAGGTAATCTTTATTGGAATTGGCTGTATTTTGAGCTGAGTTGGTAAGCGGTCCACATACCTTAAGTGTGCTCCCACTGCCAAAATGGTGAGTTACTCACTCATTGGTAGAATGGGGAAGGTCTTTTGTGCTACTGATCAGTTCATGATCCACCATGGGCTCTGTAGGCTACTGCTTAAGGGGAACTATCACCTGTCTTAACACCAACACATAATGTAGAATGCTTGCTCACCTGTCCATTTCTATGCTGAGAGGCCTTTGAGTGGCTCTCCTCCCTGAGGAACTGCCAATATGAAGAGGAAAAACTACTGGGATCTGGTGCTTGGCTTGACCTGAACATTGTAGGCTTCTTGAAAATAGTTTTTATTTAAATTCTTTAAAAATATTTATTTACTAAGTTTTGAGATAGAATCTTATGTAGCTCACACCACCCTCAAACTCTTTATGCAGTCAGGACTGATCCTTCTGATTCTTCTGTTTCCATCTCCAAGTACTGTAATTGTAGGGATATACCAGTACTTCTGGTTTGTGCTTTGCTAGCGATGGTACCTAGACATTCATATATGCTAGAAAAACATGGTATGAACTGAGATGTTTTCTTAGCCCTTGATTGAAAAACTTTGTTAGCTGCTGACAAGATCCATTCGCAGGACTTCCACCCATGCTCTCTTCTTCACAGCCCTTGGCTACATGTAGAGTCCCTACCCATGTTTGTCTACCAGGATGGGTTGAGACCTTCTAAAACAAACCTTCATTGAAGTTGTTTTCTGTTGTATATTTTGTCATGGTAATAAGAGAAATAACTAAGTAAAGAGCGAAATAACTAATGTCACAACCAAGATTCCTGCTGAAATGGAATCTGCTCCTTAGAGTTCTTTATACACATACTCACATCAGATATAGATATATCACAGAACATAGTTTATCATTCCCTAGAGTAGCAATCCAGTAGGTCTGTTTTTCTGTGCTAACAAAGGAAGGAATGAGCATTATATATTTGAAAGATAAACTGAGTGTAAGTACTTAGAGGTTTTTATATATTTTTCCAAGTTCATTTCTTTCTTCTAACTTGAGAACATCTTCCTTTGGCATAGTCTATTAATACATATTCCACTTAGCTTTTTTTTTTTTTTCTGAATGAAACTGTATACCATAGGAGTCTTTTAGAAATAAAATTACTTTCAAAATTGCTTCAACAATTCAAGAATGCATGGTATACTAAATAAAAATAGATTAAAGTAATTATCATCAAAGTGCCATTTTAAGTGCTGAGAAAAATGGACACGTCATTTTGATAAATAATGCTAATGTTGAACGGATATGTAGATTTTCCTTTTTTTCTTAGGACATGCAAACCCACACCCATTTAAAAGAAGTCTGGGATAATGTCATGGTAGGCTAGTTCTGTGCCAAGGAAACATTCATAATCATCTATTTTAATAAAAGTGTTGATAGCTACTTCTCTATAATAATTCTTCTTAAGTATCAGATCTGTGTCTGTCATGGGGCTACACTTGAATATCTGAACTTAGCACTTTTAGTACACAGAATACTGCATTGAAATAGTACGAAAAGCAACAATAAGATCTATGGGGATGATGCCTTTCCTTAATAAATAGTCTTTGTACTGCGCAAAACTCAAAGCAAGTTTTTTGAGCCACTACTCCCCCCCACCCCCCGCCAAATGCTTTCTTGATGAAGTTAAAAATAACCTGTTTCAAATTGTTTATAACTTTTAATATAAACATGGGTTTTATCTGAAAAGAGCTTGGAGGCTTCACCTAGCCAGCTCTCTTATTTTTAAAAGAGACAAGATGACAACTTTGGCTGAGGTACTTACTTGAGTTCTGTTGTTAATGGTTCCAAGAAAGGAGTAGACTGTCTAAAATAAATTCACTCTATTTTGCATTTAATCCTTAAGAACTTGGAAGGGTATAAACCAGCTGGAGGCCTTCTTGTGTCAGGCAATCTTCTTTCAAAATGAAGGTTGCTCTGCTACCCCCATAGCTGTTTCCTCTTCTTTGCATCTTTCCTAGACTGCACTCCTGGCAATATGCTCTATACCTAATAGTTCTTTTGTTTTTTTTTTTTTTTGTTTGTTTGTTTTTTTGTTTGTTTGTTTGTTTTTTTTTTTTTGCTTTGAAAAATTTTTTCAATTTTTATTAGATATTTTCTTCATTTACATTTCAAGTGTTATCCAGTAAGTTCCCTATACCCTCCACCTTCCCCGCCCTGCTCCCCTACCCACCGACTCCCACATCTTGGCTCTGCTGTTCCCCTGTACTGGGGCATATAAAGTCTGCATGACCAAGGGGCCTCTCTTTCCAATGATGGCCAACTAGGCCATCTTCTGCTATATATGCAGCTAGAGACACGAGCTCTGGGGGTACTGGTTAGTTCATGTTATTCTCCTGCCTATAGGGTTGAAGACCCCTTCAGCTCCTTGGGTACTCTCTCTAGCTCCTTCCTTGGGAGTCCTGTGTTCCATCTATTAGCTGACTGTGAGCATCCACTTCTGTGTTCGCCAGGCACTGGTATATTCTCCCACGAGACAGCTATATCAGGGCCCTTTCAGCACTATCTTGCTGGCATATGCAATAGTGTCTATGTTTGGTGGCTGGTTATGGGATGGATCCTCAGCAGCTGCAGTCACTGGTTGGTCCATCCTTTTGATTCAGCTTCACACATGATCTCTGTAACTCCTTCAATGTGTGCTTTGCTCTTAATTCTAGGAAGGGGCAAAGTGTCCACATTTTGATCTTCATTCTTCTTGAGTTTCATATGTTTAGTAAATTGTATCTTGGGTAGTCTAGGTTTCTGGGCTAATATTCACAAAATAGTTCTTAATAAGTGAAAGTTACTTGAAAGTTTTCCTTATTGAAAGCACGATTGACATTAAACAATGTAGTCTTGATTCTGTGGGAAATAACCCCAAGATTTGCAAAAAAAAAAGTAGTTTAGTGAGGAGTTTTTCAGTCATGGGTGAATCCCATGAAAAATTAGTAAAGTGAGATTGGACATGAGAAGGTGATACTGTTTTCAGGAGTATTTTGACTGGTTCTACATGTTGCTTTGTTGTCCTGCTAATTATTGCTGGAAAGAGGGAAATGTTGAGAAAAGCAGTATCCTTTAGAGTTCTCTTTCTAAGCATCAAGTCATCAGTTGCCAACATTATTAAAGAGTGAGCCCTAAAGGGAGATCTTGGGTACACTATTTCACCCATAGCAAATAAATGTTTGTTGAGTGAATTAGCTGTTACTGCTTTTAAGTGTAGGTGATTTCCACATTGTTGAAGCAAGGAGAAAAAGAGATGATTAGTTTAAAAGCAGCAGCATTGTTTTTAAAAGCTTAAAGACACAGTGGAAACATGAAAATAGTGTGATGCCTCTACATTTGAATGGTGGGATTGAGAATTATAACAGGGATGCATAGGGTAGATTTGGGAGACCTCCCTAATCCTTGAAATTGACAGGCCATTGTCTCTTTCCAAGATAGGGTGATTGATTGTTTTTTGCTTCCCTCTCCATCTTATACTATGACCATCCTGCTTCCATTTACTACTTTTTGTAGTAATGACATGGATCTACACCTTTTCTTCTGACCTCCCTACTTCTGAAACTTAATATATAATTATTTATCATTAATTAAAGATCTAGGTCAAGACTCTGCTTCTTTAAGCTCTTTGTGTGTCTTCTAGGTACTAGGTAGTATTTGCAGCCTCCTCTTTTACTTGGCCTCTCTATTGAATATGTTCTAGATTTGGAAAACCTCCCTAATCCTTGAGACTGACAGGCCACTGTCTGTTTCCAAGATAGGAATTTATTCATTAATTGCACGTTTGACTCATTTTCTCGGACTATAAATCTTTGGTAACAAGAAATTCTATACTTATTTGAGTTACTTCCACCTAGTATTGTGTTTGGCAAATAGTAAGTACCCAAGGATGTCTATAAACAGAGTTAATGGATTACATGATGGTTATGTAGGATTCCAGAAGGTAGAGGGCACTTGGAGGGGGTATACTATATTTTAGCAGAAAACAATGTTCATGAAGGAACACATGAAATAAATCTAGGAAATTATTAGTAAAACGTTTTGATTCTGTGGCAGAGGACTCACTTGAGCAGATAGAAGTCAGATTGAGAGGACCCTGAACAGTTGTCTAAGAAGTTTGGTATTGTTCTTGGTTTTTTTAATATCACCATGCACACAAAGTCTCCTTCCAACCTAAGTCAGTGAGTCATTAGTTGTGTGAAAGGATCATTTAAGCAATTACTACAAGTCACTCAGATAAGGCAAAAAGCATCTTCTTGAACAAGCACTGTAACAGACAGTCCACAGTTAGGCAGCATTGGGGTACTCAGATAGGTAAACCCAGGCCATATCCAAAATGGAGCATGGCTGGTTATAGCAGGCAGTGCAGGAAGCCACATGGAAAACAGGTGACAGGAAGAAAGCTGTATCATCCCTTGGCAAGACACCAATATGATCCCACACTTTGCCATCTTGAAGGCTTGCTTCCAGGTGGGTGGAATGAGAATTTAGAGAACTTGGCAGCAGGTGATAGGTAGAGTCCAGCAAGCCAGATGGCAGTAGAACTCTCTGGATGAAATAACAAGAGAATGATGAGAAGCCAACCACAAGACCAAGATTTGGAAGAGAATCTACTCCACTCTTGGTGAATACCAGAGAGAATGACACTGGAGCCATGTATCCTAAGACTGTAATAGCCAGTGAAGCAACATGACAGTGTGGGGTTCTGAAATTGATATACAAGGAGTGAGGTGATCACAATAACAGGACAACATCAAATATGCAGGAGGCACACTCAGTAACCTCTAACAGAAAGGGTCTCTTGAGGACACAGAAAAAATAAATTAGTCTTCAAACCTGAAATGTGTATGGGATACAACCATATAGTTACTAGTCTGATAGCAACACTGCACATTCTATAGAGACTTTATTGTTGTCATATCAGGTTACCACAGCCAAAGGAGCTAGTCTGTTATTTGCCAATGTTTCTTTGCCCCAGGTTGCTAGTAAAGACTGCTTCTATCTACTCCCATGATTTCTGCTTTTAGCTCCTGGTTTGTGTCTGTTTCCAATTCCTCATGATTAGTTTTCACTGAAGCAGTGTTCTCAAAAGAGACTTTCTTTGGCAGAGTGAGAGAGAAAATTGGCTGGCCTATCTCAGTCACCCACCAGGCTCCTGACATACATATAGCCTGTTTCTCTTAGTTCAAATATCATTATTGGCTTTACCAGCTATAGTCTTTTTTTTTTCATTTTTTATTAGATATTTTCTTCATTTACATTTCAAACGCTATCCCGAAAGTCCCCTATACCATCCCCTTGCCCTGCTCCCCAACCCACCCACTCTTGCTTCCTGGCCCTGGCATTCCCCTGTACTGGGGCATATGATCTTCCCAAGACCAAGGGCCTCTCCTTGATGGCCTACTAGGCCATCCTCTGCTACATATGCAACTAGAGACACAGTTCTGTGGGGTACTGGTTAGTTCATATTGTTGATCCTCCTGTAGGGTTGCTGACCCCTTTAGCTCCTTAGGTACTTTCTCTAGCTCCTTCTTTAGGGACCTTGAGTGCTTGATTGGTTTCCTCTTTCCAAGCAGAGAAAAGATTAACATGCCTAAAAACTCATCATGTACTGCTCTACTTCAGTGAAGATGGAACAAGAAGAAAACCAAAATAGGAGTTACAGTAAGTCTGATGGTATGTTTATCCAAGGCCTACAAAGTTAAAACTACAGGGTAGATGGTTGCAATAAGACTTATATGAGGAACATTAGACAGGAATGGTTGTTAAGCAATCCAGCTAGCTTAGTATGTACTTAGCACTCTTTATCCATAGAATTCCTTTAAAGAATCTTTCAGGAAGACTCTGTATGTTCTAGGAAACTAATAAAAAATGCTGAGAATTGAGGTATACTGGCCTCTGTTTTGTACTGTACTATACAATGGCCACAAACAAGGAGTTTAGTATGAAAGTAGAAACTCCTGGTTTGTTTAAGATGGTGTAAAATACAGAAACATCACCAGAAAACACATGAGTTAAAACACTAGTAGTATTTAATATAAAGCTCCAAGTTATGCTTAACTCAGAAAACAAAGATGGTTTAGAATGCAACTACCCCATTCAGAGTGGTACAAGGTATAATGAATATCTCTGTGTCAGCACCTCATCAGATATGTAGGGAGAAAAGCAATCTTCCAGCATTTAAGCACAGGCAGCTGGCTAAATGTAATTGGGACAGATGAGCTATGAGATGCTATCAGATCAGATGCTGGGACAGGAAGACTATGAATTATAGGGCACTCCATGCTGCAGAATGAATTTTGAGATAGTATGAATTGCAGAGTGAGACTGGCTCACCAAAGGAGGAAAGAAGGAAGGGGGAGGAAGGACACAAATGAAAACAAAACTAACAAAATATATAAAAAATAAAAAAGATATTTTTACCCAGAGTCCCTAAAAGAACAATCCATCTTATGTTTCCTCATTATATGGTCTTTTCCACCATTAGTTTGTTTGTTTGCTTATTTATTTATTTATTTATTTATTCACTTTACATCCTCCTCACAGCTCCCTCATCCTCCCAGTTCACCACTTTCACAGCTCCTTTCTCACCCATCCCTTTTACTTCTGAGAAGCAGGAGGTTCTCCCCTGGGTAACAACCCACCTTGGTACCTCAAGTCATTTCAGGACTAGGCAATCCCCTCAACTGAGGCCAGACAAGAGAGCCCAGTTAGAGGGACAGAATCCACAGGCAGACAACAAAGTCAGGAACAACCCTTCCTCCACTTGTTGAGGGACCTGAATGAAGGCCAAGCCACTGATCTACATATGTGTATGAGTACTTGTGTGTATGTGTGTGTGTGTGTGTGTGTGTGTGTGTGTGTGTGTGTGTTAGCTTCAGCCCTTGTATGCTCTTTGGTTGATGGTTCAGTCTCTGGGAGACCCTAAGGGTCCAGGTTAGTTGACTCTATTGGTCTTCTTGTTGAGTTCCTATCATTTTTTGGTTCTTCAAACCTTTCACCATCTCTTCCACAAGACTTCTCGAGGTCCTTGTTCGGTCAGCTGCTCATCTTTTATAATTAAAAAAATGCTTTCCATTCTTTGTCATACATGTTTTTTTTTTTTTTTTTTTTTTTTTTTTACCAAGACCTTTGGGCATAAAGCATCTTCCAATGAAGCAAGTGTCCGAGGCACACATGTCTCACAGTTGAGCCAGACATTGAACAATGTCATCCACTCCATTCCTCTCTCAGATGTCAGGAAGTGCTAGACAACGGGAGAAACACACCATGAGCACACCAAGTCATTTCTATATTATTAATATATGCTGCATTTAATGTTATTCAAGGGCCTGTCATAGAGTGAAATCGAATTTCTGTCAACTTCGCAAGCTGCTCAGCTCCTTGAATTCATTGTGCAGATACTAGCCTTGGATTATATCATAAGGTCACAGTGACAATTCCCAGGAATATGTCCTATAATTTCCAGGGACTTTTATAAGAAAGTAATATAAATACATTCGAATCTCTCTGTGTATTTTCTCTACAAGCATAACAGCTTTTTCAAAAAATATTTTATTAGATATTTTCTTCATTTACATTTCGAATCCTATCCCAA
Organism: Mus minutoides; assembly: GCA_902729485.2. NCBI lineage: Eukaryota > Metazoa > Chordata > Mammalia > Rodentia > Muridae > Mus > Mus minutoides. The sequence goes on from LR753649.1 coordinate 48,633, forward strand.
AAGTCCCCTATACCCTCCCCCCACCATGCTCCCCTACCCACGAACTCCCACTTCTTGGCCCTGGCATTCCCCTATACTGGGACATATACATTTTGCTAGACCAAGGGGCCTCTTTTCCCAAGAGTGGCCAACTAGGCCATCTTCTAATACATATGCAGCTAGAGACACAAGCTCTGGTGGTTCTGATTAGTTCATATTGTTGTTCCACCTATACAGTTGCAGACCCCTTCGGCTCTTGGGAATTCTTTCTAGCTCCTACATTTGGAACCCTGTGTTCCTTCCTACAGATGACTGTGAGCATCCACTTCTGTATTTGCCAGGCACTGACAAAGCCTCACAGGAGACAACTATATCAGGGTACTTTCAGCAAAATCTTGCTGGCATATGCAGTAGTGTCTGCGTTTGGTGGCTGATTATGGGATGGACCCCCGGGTGGGGCAGTCTCTGGATGGTCCTTCCTTTCATCTTAGCTCCAAACTTTGTCTCTGCAAGTCCTTCCATGGATATTTTATTCCCTTTTCCAGGGAGGAAAGAAGTATCCACTCATTGGTCTTCCTTCTTGATTTTCTTGTGTTTTAGAAGTTGTGTCTTGGGTATTCTAGGTATCTGTGCAAATATCAACTTATCAGTGAGTGAATATCAAGTGACTTCTTTTGTGATTGGGTTACCTCACTAAGGATGAGATGCATCCATTTGCCCAAGAATTTCATAAATTCATTGTTTTTAATAGCTAAGTAGTATTCCATTGTGTAAATGTAAAACATTTTCTGTATCCATTCCTCTGTTGAGGGACATCTGCGTTCTTTCCAGCTGCTGGCCATTACAAATAAGGCTGCTATGAAAATAGTGGAGCATGTGTCCTTATAACCAGTTGGAACATCTTCGGGGTATACGCCCAGGAGAGGTATTGCTGGATCTTCTGATAGTACTATGTCCAGTTTTCTGAGGAACAACCAGAAACTGATTTCCAGAGGAGTTGTAACAGCTTGCAATCCCATCAGCAATGGAGGAGTCTTCCTCTTTCTCCACATCCTCGCCAGCATCTGCTATCACCTGAATTTTTGATCTTAGGCATTCTGACTGGTTTGAGGTGGAATCTCAGGGTTGTTTTGATTTGCATTTCCCTGATGATTAAGGATGTTGAACATTTTTTCAGGTGCTTCTCTGCCATTCGGTATTCCTCACTTGAGAATTCTTTGTTTAGCTCTGTACCACAGTTTTTCTTTTTTTTCTTTTTTCTTTTCAATTTTTATTAGCTATTTTCTTCATTTACATTTCAAATGTTATCCTGAAATTCCCCTAAACCCTCCCTCATCCCCTGTCCTGCTCCCCTACCCACCCACTCCCACATCTTGGCCCTGGCGTTCCCCTGTACTGGGGCATATAAAGTTTGCATGAACAAGGGGCCTCTCTTCCCAATGATGGCCAATTAGGCCATCTTCTGCTACATATGGAGCTAGAGACATGAGCTCTGTGGGAACTAGTTAGTTCATATTGTTCTTCAACCTATAGGGGTGGAGACCCCTTCAGCTCTTTGGGTACTTTCTCTACCTCCGCCCTTGGGAACCCTGTGTTCCATCTAATAGCAGACTTTGAGCATCCACTTCTGTGTTTGCTAGGCACTGGTATAGCCTCACATGAGACAGCTATATCAGGGCCCTTTTGGCAATATCTTGGTGGCGTATGCAATAGTGTCTGTGTTTGGTGGCTCATTATAGGATGGATCCCTGGCTGCAGCAGTCACTGGTTGATGCATCCTTTTGTTTCAGTTCCACACTTGATCTCTGTAACACCTTCAATGTGTGCTTTGTTCCTAACTCTAGGAAGGGTCGAAGTGTCCACCCTTTGATCTTCATTCTTCTTGAGTTTCATGTGTTTAGCAAATTGTATCTTGGGTAATCTATGTTTCTGGGCTAATATCTACTTATCAGTGAGTACATATTATGTGAGTTCTTTTGAAATTGAGTTACCTCACTCAGGATGATACCCTCCAGACCCATCCATTTGCCTAGGAATTTCATAAATTCATTGTTTTTAATAGCTAAGTAGTACTCCATTGTGTAAATGTACCATAATTTCTGTATCCATTCCTCTGTTGAGGGACACCTGGGTTCTTTCCAGCTTCTGGCTATTATAAATAAGGCTGCTATGAACATAGTAAAGCATGTGTCCTTATTACCAATTGGATCATCTTCTGGATATATGCCCAGGAGAGGTATTGCAGAATCCTCTGGAAGTACTATGTCCAATTTTCTGAGGAACCGCCTTAATGATTTCCAAGTGATTGAACAAGTTTGCATTCCCACCAACAATGGAGTAGTGTTCCTCTCTCTCCATATCCATGCCAGCATCTGTAATCACCTGAATTTTTTATCTTAGCCATTCTGACTGGTGTGAGGTGGAATCTCAGGGTTGTTTTGATTTGCATTTCCTCTTGATTAAGGACGTCGAACATTTTTTTCAGGTGCATCTCAGCAATTCAGTATTCCTCACTTGAGAATTCTTTGTTTAGCTCTGTGCCCCATTTTTTAGTGGGGTTATTTGATTTGCTAGTGTCCACCTTCTTTATTTTTAAATTATTTTTTCTTTATTAGATATTTTCTTCATTTACATTTCAAGTGTTATCCAGAAAGTTCCCCATACCCTCCGCCATCCCCGCCCTGCTCCCCTAACCACCCCCTCCCACATAATGGCCCTGGCATTCCCCTGTACTGGGGCATATAAAGTCTGCATGACCAAGGGGCCACTCTTCCCAATGATGGCCAACTAGGCCATCTTTTTCAATATATGTAGCTAGAGACATGAGCACAGGGGGAACTAGTTAGTTCATGTTATTCTTCCACCTATAGGGTTGAAGACCCTTTCAGCTTCTTGGGTACTTTCTCTAGCTCCTTCCTTGGGAGTCCTGTGTTCCAACTAATAGCTGACTGTGAACATCCACTTCCGTGTTTGCCAGGCACTGGTATAGCCTCGCACGAGACAGCTATATCAGGGCCCTTTCAGCATTATCTTGCTGGCATATGCAATAGTGTCTATGTTTGGTGGCTGATTATGGGAAGTATACCTGGCAGCCATAGTCACTGGTTGGTCCATCCTTTTGATTCAGCTTCACACATGATCTCTGTAACTCCTTCAATGTGTGCTTTGTTCTTAATTCTAGGAAGGGGCGAAGAGACCACACTTTGAAGTTCATTCTTCTTGAGTTTTCATGTGTTTAATAAATTGTATCTTGGATATTCTAGGTTTCTGGGCTAGCAGCAAAACGTTGGGTCCTGTTTGTGCAGCCAGTCTGATAGCTTATGTCTTTTTATCGGGGAATTGAGTCCATTGATATTAAGAGATATTAAGGAACAGTAATTGTTGTTTCCTGTCATTTTTGTTTTTAGAGTTGGGATTCTGTTCTTGTGGCTGTCTTCTTTTAGGTTTGTTGAAGGATTACTTTCTTGCTTTTTCTAGTGCATAGTTTTCGTCCTTGTATTGCTGTTTTTCTGTTATTATCCTTTGAAGGGCTGGATTCGTGGAAAGATATTGTGTGAATTTGAATTTGTCATGGAATACTTTGGTTTCTCCGTCTATGGTAAATGAGAGTTTTTCTGGGTACAGTAGCCTGGGCTGGCATTTGTGTTCTCTTAGTGTCTGTAGAATCTCTGTCCATGATCTTCTGGCTTTCATAGTCTCTGGTGAGAAGTCTGGAGTAATTCTAATAGGCCTGCCCTTATATGTTACTTGACCTTTTTCCCTTGCTGCCTTTAATATTCTCTTTTTATTTAGTGCGTTTATTGTTCTGATTATTATGTGTCGGAAGGAATTTCTTTTCTGATCCAGCCTATTTGGAGTTCTGTAGGCTTCTTGTATGTTTATGGGCATCTCATTCTTTAGGTATGGAAAGTTTTCTTCTATTATTTTGTTGAAGATATTTGCTGGCCCTTTAGTTTGATAGTCTTCCTTCTCATCTACTCCTCTTATCCTTAAGTTTGGTCTTCTCATTGTGTCCTGGATTTTCTGGATATTTTGTGTTAGGATCTTTG
>LR753649.1:52760-178182 GCA_902729485.2 Mus minutoides
TCCCTATAGAATCTTCTGTGCCTGAGATTCTCTCTTCTATCTCTTGTATTCTGTTGCTGATGCTCATATCTATGGTTCCTGATTTTTTTCCTATGGTTTCTATCTCCAGGGTTATCTCCTTTTGGTTTTTCTTAATTGTTTCTACTTCCATTTTTAGGTCCTGGATGGCTTTGTTCCATTCCATCACCTGTTTGGTATTGTTTTCCTGTAACTCTCTAAGTTTTTCCTCTTTAAATGCTTCTAGTTGTTTATCTGTGTTTTCCTGCATTTCCTTCTTATAGTCCTCCATCATCATCATGACGAGTGACTTTATATCCATGTCCTGTTTTTCTGGTATGCTGTTGTATCCAGGACTTGAAGTGGTGGGTGGTGAGTTTGGATCTGGTGATGCCAAGTACCCTTGGATTCTGTTGCTTCTGTTCTTACACTTACCTCCTGCCATCTCTGTCCAAGGAGACCTGGTGTTGGTGCAGACCAGAAGGGAGCGTCTGTCCTGCCCTGGCCCTTTATCAATCTCCCAGATTGTGTCTCATGTCGCACGCGACTGGGCTGGAACAGATGCTGCGTTCAGCTGCTCACCTGTGGTCCCAAGATAGCCTGGGGAGTCCCGAAGGGGCCTCGAGGATAGTGTGCAGAGCCTGTGTCGGAGCCCTGAGCTGGTACGTGGTGCACCGGACCAGACAAGAAGGGAGAGTCTAGTGTCCACCTTCTTGAGTTCTTTATATATATTGGATATTAGTCCCCTATCTGATTTAGGATTGGTAAAGATCCTTTCCCAATCTGTTGGTGGGCTTTGTGTTTTATTGACAGTATCTTTTGTCTTACAGAAGCTTTGCAAAGTTATGAGGTCCCATTTGTCAATTCTTGATATTAGTCAATTCTTGATCTTAGAGCACAAGCCATTTCTGTTCTATTCAGGAATTTTCCCCCTGTGTTCATATCTTCAAGGCTTTTCCCTACTTTCTCCTCTATAAGTTTCAGTGTCTCTGGTTTTATGTGGAGTTCCTTAAACCACTTAGAGTTGACCTTAGTACAAGGATATAAGAATGGATCAATTCCCATCCTTCTACATGATAACTGCCAGTTGTTCCAGCACCATTTGTTGAAAATGCTATCTTTCTTTTTTTTCACTGGATGGTTTTAGCTCCCATGTCAAAGATCAGGTGACCATAGGTGTGTGGTTTCATTTCTGGGTCTTCAATCCTATTCCATTGATCTACCTGTCTGTCGCTGTACCAGTACCATGCAGTTTTAATTACAATTCCTCTGCAGTACAGCTTGAGGTCATGCATGGTGACTCCACCAGAGGTTCTTTTATTGTTGGGAAGAGTTTTGCTATCCTAGGTTTTTTTGTTATTCCGGATGAATTTGCGAATTGCCCTTTCTATCTCAGTGAAGAATTGAGTTGGAATTTTGATGGGGCTTGCATTGAACCTGTAGATTGCTTTTGGCAGGATAGCCATTTTGACGATATTAATCTGGCCAATCCATGAACATGGGAGATTTTTCCAGTGTCTGAGATCTTCTTCAATTTCTTTCTTCAGAGACTTGAAGTTCTTGTCAAACAGATATTTCACTTCCTCAGTTAAAGTCACACCAAGGTATTTTATAGTATTTGTGACTATTGTGAAGGGTGTTGTTTCCCTAATTTCTTTCAAGTCCTGGTTATCTTTTGTGTAGAGAAAGGCCATTGATTTATTTGAGTTCATTTTATATCCAGCTACTTCACTGAAGCTGTTTATCAGGTTTAAGAGTTCTCTGGTGGAATTTTTGGGGTCACTTGTATATACTATAATATAATCTGCAAAGTGTGATATTTTTGACTTCTTCCTTTCCAATTTGTATCTCCTTGATCTCCTTTTGTTGTTGAATTGCTCTGGCTAGGACTTCAAGTACTATATTGTATAGGTAGGGAGATAATGGGCAGCCTTGTCTAGTCCCTGGTTTTAGTGGGATTGCTTCTAGCTTCTCTCTGTTTAGTTTGATATACACTACTGGTTTGCTGTATATTGCTTTTATTATGTTTACATATGGGCCTTGAATTCCTGATCTTTCCATGACTTTTATCAGGAATGGGTGCTGGATTTTATCAAATGCTTTCTCAGCATCTAACAAGATGATCATGTTATTGTTGTCTTTGAGTTTGTTTATATAGTGATTTACTTTGATGGATTTCCGTATATTAAACCATCCCTGCATCCCTGTGATTAAGCCTACTTGGTCATAATGGATGATAGTTTAGATGTGTTCTTGGATTCAGTTTGCGAGGATTTTATTGAGTATTTTTGCATTAATATTCACAAGGGAAATTGCTCTGAAGTTCTCTATCTTTGTTGAATCTTTGTGTGGCTTAGATATCAGAGTAATTGTGTCTTCGTAGAATGAATTGGGTAGAGTACCTTCTCTTTCTATTTTCTGGAATAGTTTGAGGAGAGTTGGAATTAGGCCTTCTTTGAAGGTCTGATAAAACTCTGCACTTAACCTATCTGGTCCTGGTCTTTTTTTGGTTGGGAGACTATTAATGACTGCTTCTATATATCTTGGGGAAATTGGACTGTTAAAAATGTTAATCTGGTCCTGATTTAACTTTGGTTCCTGGTATGTGTATATGAAGTTATCCATTTCATCTAGCTTTTCCAATTTTGTTGAGTATAGCCTTTTGTAGTAGGATCTGATGATGCTTTGGATTTCCTCAGGATCTGTTGTTATGTCTCATTTTTCATTTCTGATTTTGTTAATTAGGATATTGTCCCTATGGCCTCTAGTTAGTCTGGCTAAGGGTTGATTTATCTTGTTGATTTTCTCAAAGAATCAGCTCCTGGTTTGGTTGATTATTTGAATAGTTCTTTTTGTTTCCACTTGGTAGATTTCAGAACTGAGTTTGATTATTTCCTGCTCTCTACTCCTCTTGGGTGAATTTGCTTCCTTTTGTTCTAGAGCTTCTAAGTGTGCTGTCAGACTGCTAGTGTATGCTCTCTCTAGTTTCATTTTGGAGGCACACATGGCTGTGAGTTTTCCTCTTAGGACAGCTTTCATTGTGTCCCAAAAGTTTGGTTATGTTGTGGCTTCATTTTCATTAAACTCTAAAAAGTCTTTAATTTCTTTCTTTACTTCTTCCCTGACGAAGGTAACATTGACTAGAGTGTTGTTCAGTTTCCACATGAATTTTGGCTTTCTATTATTTATACTGTCATTGAATATCAACCTTAGTTGGTGGTGATCTGATAGGATGCATGGGATAATTTCAATAAATATTTTTGTATCTGTTGAGGCCTGTTTTGTGACCAATCATATGGTCAAATTTGGAGCAGGTGCCATGAGGTTCTGAGAAGAAGGTATATCTTTTTTTTTTTTTTTTGGATATTGTTTCATAACTTCTGTTAGTATCCATGTATCTCTGTTTAGTTTCTGTTTCTAGGATCTGTCCATTGGTGAGAGTGGGGTGTTGAAGTCTTCCACTATTAATGTGTGAGGTGCAATGTGTGCTTTGAGCTTTACTAAAGTTTCTTTAATGAATGTGGCTGTTCTTGCATTTGGACCATAGATATTTAAAATTGGGAGTTTATCTTGTTAGATTTTATGTTGGATGAGTATGAAGTGTCCCTCCTTGTCTTTTTTGATAACTTTGGGTTGGAAGTGAATTTTATTCGATATTATAATGGCTACTCCAGCTAGTTTTTTCGATCCATCTGCTTGATAAATTGTTTTCCAGCCTTTTAGTCTGGGGTAGTGTCTGTCTTTGTCCCTGAGGTGGGTTTCCCGTAAGCAGCAAAATGTTGGGTCCTGTTTGTGTAGCCAGTCTGTTAGTCTATATCTTTTTATTGGGGATTTGAGTCCATTGATGTTAAATCAAAGAAAAGTAAGTGTTGCTTCCTGTCATTTTTGTTGTTAAAATTGGGAATCTGTTCTTGTGGCTGTCTTCTTTTATTTTTGTTAAAGGATTACTTTATTGTATTTTCTAGGGTTTAGTTTCCATCTTTTTGTTGGTATTTTCCCTTTATTATCCTTTGAAGGGCTGGATTTATGGAAAGATATTGTGTGAATTTATTTTTGTCATGGAATACTTTCGTTTCTCCATCTATGGTATTTGATAGTTTTGCTGGATATAGTAGCCTGGGCTGGCATTTGTGTTCTCTTAGTGTCTGTATAACATCTGTCCAGGATCTTCTGGCTTTCATAGTCTCTGTTGAGAAATCTGGAGTAATTCTAATAGGCCTGCCTTTACATGTTACTTGACCTTTTTCCCTTACTGGTTTTAATATTCTGTCTTTTTAAATTGCATATGTTGTTCTGATTATTATGTGTCTGGAGGAATTTCTTTTCTGGTCCAGTCTATTTGGAGTTCTGTAGGCTTTTTGTATTTTCAAGGTCATCTCTTTCTTTAGTTATGGGAAGTTTTCTTTCATTATTTTGTTGAAGATATTTGCTGGCCCTTTAAGTTGAAAATCTTCATTCTCATCTATTCCTATTAGGTTTTGCCTTCTCATTATGTCCTGGATTTCTTGGATGTTTTGAGTTAGGATCTTTTTGCATTTTGCATTTTCTTTGATTGCTGTGTCCATGTTTCCTATAGAATCTTCGGCACCTGAGATTCTCTCTTCCAGCTCTTGTATTCTGTTGCTGATGCTCACATCTATGGTTCCTGATTTCTTTCCTAGTATTTCTATCTCCAGAGTTGTCTCCCTTTGGGTTTTCTTTGTTGTTTCTATTTCCATTTTTAGATCTTGCATGGTTTTGTTAAATTCCATCGCCTGTTTGGTTGTGTTTTCCTGTAATTCTTTAAGGTATTTTTGTGTTTCTTCTACCTGTTTAGCAGTGTTTGCCTGTAATTCTTTAAGGACTTCTACCTGTTTATCAGTGTTCTCCTGTGATTCCTTGAGTGATTTTTATATTTCTTCTTTAAGGGCTTCTCCTTTTTTAGCCTTATTCTCCTGTAATTTCTTGAGGGATTTTTGTACCTCCCCTTTTAAGGGTTTCAACCTGTTTAGTAGTGTTCTCCTGCATTTCTTTAAGTGAGGTATTAATGTCTGTCTTAAAAATCTTCTTCCACCATCATTAGATATGATTTAAAATTCGTGTCTTGCTTTTTGGGCATGTTGGGGTATCCAGGACTTGTTTTGGTGGGTGTACTAGGTTCTGATGATGCCCAGTGTTCTTGGTTTCTGTTAGTAAAATTCTTACATTTGCCTTTTGCCATCTGAAAATCTCTGATGTTAATGTTCAAGCTGTCTCTGGTTGGAGCTTGATCCTCCTGTGATTCTGTTAGCCTCTGTCAACACTCCTGGGAGTTCAACTCTCACCTGAGTTCCAGTGGTCAGAGCACTCTCTTCAGGCAAGCTCTTCTCTTGCAGGGCAGGTGTCCAGCTGTCTGGAGCTCTGATCCACCTCCTCAATTCAAGGGTCAGATCCCTCCCAGAAGGCTGACTCTCCTCTAACAAGGAATGTGCCAAGGGGTCTGGGTCTCAGTTCTGTCTCCTGGCTGAGGTTGAAGGCCTGAGGGGACCCTGACCAAGAAGCTCTGTTCCTTCTATCACCCACGTGCTCTCAAGTGATCATGAGGTCCTAGGTGTGGTAGGGGTCCGTGATCTGGAAGTGATCAGGAGGACCCTCAGCGTGGAGAGCTCTCTTGAGTCCTTCACAGCCTCTGCTGGGCTCAGAAGGAAGATGGCTGGGGTGGCCCTGGCTGGAAGAGATCCCAGCTTCTGGTAGGGCGGGGTTCCTTTGTCCCTGTTCCTGTTGTCACAAGACCCTCTATGATTCTTGAAACTGATGCTGAGTTCCACTCACCTGTGATCCCGATGTCCTGTGGTGTGCCTTAGCAGCCTCTGTTGGGTTCAGAAAGAAGATGGGGCAGGGGTGGCCTCGGCAGTGTTCCAGAGGTGATCCAGAGGTCCTGAGGTCCTGATGTGTGAGAAAACTCTGGAGGTCTTAGCAACCTCTGCTGCGCTCAGAAGGAAGATGGCGGGAATGGCTCTGGCTGGAAGAGATCCCAGCCTCTGTTCGGGCGGGTTTCCTTTGTCCCTGTTCCTGCCAGCACAAGACCCTCCAAGTCCACTCACTGGTGATCCCAGGGTGATACCAAAGTCCTGCGGTGTGGAGACCACTCTGGAGGCCTTAGCCAGCATAACAGCTCTATTCTTGAGAGTTTCACCATATAAAGAGCCTAATACTTTGTGTCTATTTTTATTACTGTATTTAAAATCTCACTATCTTATCCATATCCTAAATATGTTGCTTCCAGATTCACTGTCCAATCTTTCTCTTGAAATTTTCATATTCAACATACACACTAAAATTACTTTGAACTGTGAGAAGTAAAAGTTGGAATAGTGAATCACTCAGTGTATAATTTGGGAAGGATGGCTATGTACCATGCGCTTTGCTGGCACTAAAGATGTAAAACTGTGAACAAGCTGGAAGTGGCTCTGTTCTTATACCCTGCCAACTAAGCAATGCATCAAAGTAACCTCAGCCAGTGTTCTGAATAAAATAAACTTCTACAAAATAAGGAACTCAATATCAGGTGCCCAAAGAACTTGAAGTAGGTGTTACTGATGGAATAAATGTCAGTAGGTCAGGAGAGAAGATTGCAAACAGAACACAATGAGTCCACAATGATGAGTTGGAGAAGGGCTTGCAATTAGATGAGCCAGAAGAATCCAGCCTTTCAGGATCAGGCAGTGTGAAATGGAAAGAGGTTTAAGATGCCCTTGGACTCTGTGATCTGTGTAACATGCTCATTTTAAGTATTGTTGAAATCATTTCATGAGTTTGTAAAATATCAAGTTTTGCATTAATTTTTTTTGGATTATGATGTGAATGTCCAAAATGCCAAAAGATTTCAGGAAAGGGAGACCAGACTAAATAAAAGACTTTAAGTTCAGAGTGGCTTTGTGAGGGTTCCATCCCTTAACAAGGTTATCTGGGCAGAGCCTCAGATTCAGTCAAGTTCGTGGCTAGATAGCATAGTAAACCTCTGAGACACTGGATCTTGTATCTCCTGCTATTTCTGCCAAAGGAGTGACTTATTCTATATTCATTCCACAAGAAGATACAAGATAGGGGCTTGGTTCAGGGGCAGCTTTTTGTTTCTTGTGTGAGATGTATATATATATGCCTATTTGTTTTCTAAAGAGGAAAGTGTATGGAGGTGCATGGATAGGGAAAAAAGGTGGATTTAGGAAGAGTTGGAAAAGGGGAAACTGTAATTGGACTAGATAGTATAAAATATTTTTTCAATTAAAAAATTTGAAGAAAAGCTTAACAGACTTTCGTATCTAGAAGAAATGAATTTGCAGTGTCATTATAAAAGAACTTTTGTATGAGCTATGCCTGCCTGAAGGTAGATATTCACCCTCTTTCATGATGAATTAAAATTTACATTGGTGTCTGCTATTATTTTTTTTCCTGTATTAGCATCCAAATTGCTACAGATCCCATCAATATTTCCAATGAGACATAGCTGGCTATTATAGATGATTTGAGAATGATGGCAGCAAGCAGACTATGCTAACTATGAAGGGAGACTTTTTCATTTAAGTGTTCATATTGATTGTGGTCCTAGAATTGTTCACAGTGAATAAACCAGTTCAGTGATTCCCTTGTGCACCAGTTCTCCCCAAACAGCCACAGATTTGTAACTATGGAAACTGAAGTGTAAAAGTAATTAGTGGGCATTTCCAATAAGTAAGTCTGGTTTTAATCACATTGTCTTTAGGTAATTTGCATACAAAGTCTAATTGTTGGAGACAGTGGATACCGAAAGACAGGATTTTTGTTAATGACCCAAGAGATTCAGATGTATTCAACACACACCCTGCTAAGACGAGTTCTATCTTTAGGAGATGGAATGCAGAGAGATCAAAGAAAACCATGTTTTCACTAAATTCACATTCCCTTATCCTTGTTAGCTTGTCTACAAAGAACATGAGTACAAGTCTCAGTTTTGTTCTCTCCACAAACAAATTCAAAACAGAATGATCAAGTTTCCAAGTCTTTTCCAAATGTTAACAACAAAGTGGTAGCAGTCTGTCTTTCAGATGAGCAGAACAGCGGGTCCTCCTGGCCTCTTGAGAGCACTAGCAGGCATCTTCCTTGCCCTGCTGGCTATCAGGGATCTTTGCTTCCTGTGACTCAGGCATCTGTGCATCTTTTTCTTTTTAAATTCGATTCCATGACTTGGTTGGCCAAACTAGAGTGCAGTACAAATGTGAGGGGACGCTGCTTTTGTGGTTAAGCTATAAGGATGGTTACTTTCTTTGAGTGTTCTTTCTTTCACTCTTTTTGCATCATTTGTTTTCCTTGCAGGGTAAGTTGCCATGTCTCAAGACATGTGGCAAAGAAGCAAGGCCATCTGACCAACACTGCCTAATAACTAAGTCTTTAACCTGAAAGCTCTCAGAAAATGTATTTGGGCCAATAGCCTGGGAAGTGACCTTCCTCAAGTTGAATTATCAGGTGATGTTTTAAGTTTACAGTGATGGTTAAGGGCATAGTTTATTACAAGTACTGAGAAATTAGAATATGAGCAAGCTTCCATAATTTGAGTTTTATGGTTTTGAATGTTTCTGGTCTGTGATATAATTATTTATCTTTGCTGAATTGTTGTAGGTAACCAACATGCATCTGTAATAAATGACACATACAACATGCCAGAAATTTTTTTTCCAATTTTTATTAGATATTTTCTTCATTTACATTTCAAGTGTTATCCAGAAAGTTCCCTATACCCTCCCCCCTCCCGGTCTGCTCCCCTACCCACCCACTCCCACATCTTGGCCCTGGCGTTCCCCTGTACTGGAACATGCCATAAATTTTATGATGATGGAACAAATGAGTAGAAAGGGATAGAAATTGTGAGGTAAGACTGGCACAATGATATAACGTGAGAGTTTAGAATTAGACACTATGGGGATTTTAGCATATGCTATGTGCAGACTGATGCCTGAGAAACATATTCAAACTTCAAGGTCCTTTGTATGTCTCATTTATATGAACAGAGACAGGATTAGCTGATGTCAGAGAAGAACTTGGCATCTGAGGTACACAGAACATTTTCTAGATCCTGTTCTTTCAAGGCAAGAGTGAGAGAAAACACTTCTGCAGCACATTTTTATAGGGTACTTTAAACTTGCTCTTCTGAGTGTGTTTCCACCAATACACTCCTCCAGAAACATTCAATATGAGTAGGCTTCTCATTTCTGCCCATGAGTAAATCTTTTCATACTTACATATCTCTCTCCCAGGGTACCCACCATAGTAATCAAATTGTGTAGTGATTTATTTGTAGACGATTGACTCTGACATTTTGGCATGAGGCATATACATACAACTATTAAGTTTTATATTTTCAGTATAGTATCTGAATGAATTACATGAACTGTTGAATATTTTATTGTCAGATGGCTTTTGTGTTAGATAGTTTTGCCCTACTCTAGGTTAATATCACTGTTCTGAGCACATTTAAGAGAGTCCAAATTAAGGCTTCTCTTTTAGTGAGGTTGTATGAAGAACATTTTCAACATATGCTATTTTCAATCTGCAATGTGTTTATTAGGACACACACCTTTGTGAAATAAAGCATATGCATATACTTCACTTGAAGAACAATTTATCCAGGGATGATACTTTATTGGATACTGTGAGATTTCTCTCATATATGATTTTGATTCAGTACAATATTACTTTTCTTCCTTGAATTGTGAGTGAATAACACTATTCAAGGCTTAGTACCCTTTAAATAATAGAACAGTTGTTAGAACCAAAGGCTGTGAGGTACAAGCCTGAATAATTTTCTCAACAACTTGCTTATTGTGGCTTTACTGCTTTACTCAATATATTGAGTATATTTATGATCCTTGAACTGGTAGAAACAACTTATATCATTTTAATTTTTTATTTTTTATTTGTCTTTATTTTATTTTTTTACTTTTCTAGTCGTCTCTATTTAAAAAATTTTTTTACTTTTCTTTATTATTAGATATTTTCTTAATTTACATTTCAAATGCTATTCCGAAAGTCCCCTCCCCCAAAATACCCATGAAAGGAGTTACAGAGACAAAATTTAGAGCTAAGATGAAAGGATGGACCATACAGAGACTAACCCACCGGGGATCCATCCCATAATCAGTCACTAAACTCGGACACTATTGCATAGGTCAGCAAGTGTTTACTAAAGGGACCCTGATATAGCTGACTCCCACAGAAGTGGATGCTCATAGTCATCCATAAGAGGGAGCACGGGGCCCACATTGGAGAAGCTAGAGATAGAACACCAGGAGCTGAAGAGGTCTGCAACCCTAGAAGAGGAAGAACAATATGAACTAAACAGAACCCCCAGAACTCATGTCTCTAGCATCATATGTAACAGAAGATGGCCTAGTCAGCCATCATTGGGAGGAGAGGCCCCTTTGTACTGCAATTTTTATATGCCCCAATACAGGGGAATGCCAGGGCCAAGAAGTGGGAGTGAGTGGGCAGGGGAGCAGGGAGGGGGAGGGGGAGGGGACTTTCTGAATAGCATTTGAAATGCAAATTAAAAAAATATCTAATTAAAAAAAAAAAAGAAGAGGGCAGTGGATTCTCTACAGCTGGAGTGCCAGGTGGTTTTGGGAACCAAGTGGGTTTTCTGTAAGAGCTGTGCACATTCTATTGAGCAGTTGAGCCATCTCTGGGGCTCCAGGGTTGTATTTTAGATCATGTAACCTTTCAACCTATAATCGTGTGTTCATGTTGACATGGAATTCTCTGTTTTAGTTTTTTTTTTTTCTTTTTTAGAAATATTGATAGCACTGATCATATACAGTTAACTAGTAGAATGAAAGTTACATCCATAACTCTGATTATAAAAAAATGTTAAGGCTCTAAACATGAAAGCATCATTTTATGCCATGTTATTTATAAAATGCTCTTACTCTTTGAAAATTTCATACAACATTTTAATATCATATTCTTTCCTCTTCATCAATTCCTTCTGGATCCTCCCTAACACAACATCATGTTCTTTTCTCTTTTAAAAGGAAAACAAAACAAATGAAACAAAATGGAACCGAATAAATCCCCACACAAAACAGAGTCTGATTAAAATTTTCTTAAAAAATACTTTTATATGTGTGGGTGATTTGCCTGCATGTACTTCTATGGAACATATGTGTGCCTGGTACCCATGGAGGCTAGAAGAAGGTATTGGATTCCCTAGAACTAGAGTTACTGATTTTTACCCTTGTATTCCAACGATGTGGTTGCTATGAATCCATTTGCTTTTCTGGAAGAGCATTCAGCACTTCTAATCTCTGAGTTATCATTCTAGCTCTGATTTGCATTCTTTTGTTGTTGTTGTGCATTTTATATTTTTATTAGATATTTTCTTTATTTACTTTCCAATGTTATCCCCTTTCCTAGTTTCCCCTCTGAAACTCTCCTATCCTCTCCCCCTACCCCTGCTCCCCAACCCACCCATTCGTACTTCCTGGCCCAGGAATTTTCCTATACTGGGGCATAGAACCTTCACAGGACCAAGGTCTTCTCCTCCCATTGATGACCAACTACTCCACCCTCAGCAACATATGCAACAAGAGCCATGAGTCTCTCCATGTGTTTTCTTTGATTGTTGGTTTAGTCCCAGGGATCTCCGGGGTTACTGGTTAGTTCATATTGTTTTTCTTCCTAGGGGGCTGCAAACCCCTTCAGCTCCTTGGGCATTTTCTCTAGTTCCTTCATGGGGGAATCTGTGCTCCATCTAATGGATGACTGAGAACATCCATTTCTGTATTAGCCAGGCACTGGAAGAGACTCTCAGGAGACAGCCATATCAGTCTCCTGTCAGCAAGCTCTTGTTGGCATCTGCAATAGTGTCTGGGTTTGGTGGTTGTTTATAGGATGGATCCCTAGGTAGGGCAGAATCTGGATGGTCATTCATTCAGTCTCTGCTTTGAATTTTGTCTCTGTAACTCCTTCCATAGTTATTTTGTTTCTCCTTCTAAGAAGGATCAAAATGTCCATACTTTGGTCTTCCTTCTTGAATTTCATGCATTTTGCAAATTGTATCTTGGGTCTTCTGGGCTTCTGGGATAATATCCACTTATCAGTGAATGCATATCATGTGTGTTCTTTTGTGATTGTGTTACCTCACTCAGGATGTGTATCCTCCAGATCCAACAATTTGTCTAAGAATTTCATTAATTCCTCATTTTTAATAGCTGAGTAGAACTCCATTGTGTAAATTTACCATATTTTCTGTATTGAGTATTTTTGCATCAATGTTCATAAGGGAAGTTGGTCTGAAGTTCCCTTACTTTATTTGGTCTTTGTGTAGTTTTGGTATCAGAGTAATTGTGGCTTCATAGAATGTACTGGATAGTGTACCTCTGTTTCTATTTTGTGGAATAGTTTGAAGAGTATTGGAATTAGGTGGTCTTTGAAGGTCTGATAGAACTCTGCACTAAACCCATCTGGTCCTGGGTTTTTTGTTTTTTGTTTTTTGTTTTTTGTTTTTTGTTTTTTGTTTTTTGTTTTTTGTTTTTTGTTTTTTGTTTTTTGTTTTTTGTTTTTTGTTTGTTTGTTTTTGGGTTTTTTGTTGTTGTTGTTGTTTTTGGTTGGGAGACTATTAATGACTGTTTCTGTTTCTTTAGGATGTATGGGACTGTTTAGATTGTTAATCTGATCCTGATTTAACTTTGGTACGTTCAGTGGTGACTGTCTAGACAATTGTCCATTTCATCCAGGTTTTCCAATTATGTTGAACATAGGCTTTTGTAGTAGTATCTGATGATTTTTTGGACTTCCTCAGATTCTTTTGTTATGTCTCTCTTTTCATTTCTGATTTTGTTAATTAGGATACTGTCCCTGTGCCCTCAAGTTAGTCTGGCTAAGGGTTTATCTATCTTGTTGATTTTCTCAAAAAACTGTCTCCTGGTTTGGTTGATTCTTTGTATAGTTCTTTCTGTTTCTATCTGGTTGATTTCAGCCCTAAGTTTGATTATTTCCTACCTTCTATGCCTCTTGTGTGAATTTGCTTCCTTTTGTTCTAGGGCTTTTAGGTGTGCTGTCAAGCTTCTCATGTATGCTCTCTCCAGATTTTTTTTTTTTTTTTTTTTTTTTTGGAGGTACTCAGAGCTATGGGTTTTCCTTTTAGGACTGCTTTCATTGTGTCCCATAGGTTTTTATATGTTGTGGCCTCATTTTCATTAAACTCTAAAAAGTGTTTAATTTCTTTCTTTATTTCTTCCTTGACCAAGTTATCATTGAGTATAGTGTTGTTCAGCTTCTATGTGTATGTTGTTATTGAAGATCAGCCTTAGTCCATGGTGACCTGATAGGATGCATGGGATTATTTCAATATTTTTGTATCTGTTGAGGCCTGTTTCGTGACTGATTATATTATCAGTTTTGGAGAAGGTACTATGAGGTACTGAGAAGAAGGTATATCCTTTTGTGTTAGGATAAAATATTGTATAGATATCAGTTAAATCCATTTGTTTCATAAATTCGGTTAGTTTCACTGTGTCTATGTTTAGGTTTTGTTTCCAGGATCTGTCCACTGATGAGAGTGGGGTGTTGAAGTCTCCCACTATTATTGTGTGAAATGAAATATCTGTTTTGAGCTTACTAAAGTTTCTTTAATGAATGTGGCTGCCCTTGCATTTGGAGCATAGATGTTCAGAATTGAGAGTTCATCTTGGTAAATTTTACCTTTGATGAATATGAAGTATCCCTCTTTATCATTTTTGAGAACTTTAGGTTGAAAGTCAATTTAATTCTATATTAGAATGGCTACTCCAGCTTGTTTCTTGGGACCATATGCTTGGAATATTGTTTTCCAGCCTTTTACTCTGAGGTAGTGTCTGTCTTTGTCACTGAAGTGTGTTTCCTGTACACAACAAAATGTTGGTTCCTGCTTACATAACCAGCCTGTTAATCCCTGTCTTTTTATTGGGGAATTGAGTCCATTCATATTAAGAGATATTACAGAAAAGTCATTGTTTCTTCCTGTTATTTTCCTTGTTAGAATTGGGGTTCTGTTCATGTGGTTATGTTCTTTTGGGTTTGTTGAAAGATTACTTTCTTGCTTTTTCTAGAGAGGTTGTGCTGGCGTTTTCCCGTTATTATCCTTTGAAGGGCTGGATTTGTGGAAAGATAGTGTGTGAATTTGGTTTTGTCATTGAATACCTTGGTTTCTCCATCTATGGTAATTGAGAGGTTTGCTGGGTATAGTTTTCTTGGCTGGCATTTGTTCTTCCTTAGGGCATGTATGACATCTGCCCCATTCTGTCTTTCATAGTCTCTGGGGATAAGTCAGGTGTAATTCTGATAGGTCTGCATTTGTATGTTACTTGATATTTTTCCCTTACTGCTCTTAAAATTCTTTCTTTTTTTTTTTTTTGTGCATTTGGTGTTTTGATTATTATGTGACGGGAGCAATTTCTTTTCTGCTCCAAATTATTTGGAGTTCTGTAGGCTTCTTGTATGTTCATGGGCATCTCTTTTTTTAGGTTGTGGAAATTTTCTTCTATAATTTTGTTGAAGATATTTACTGGCCCTTTAAGTTGGAAATCTTTCTCATATATACCTATTTTCTTTAGGTTTGGTCTTCTCCTTGTGTCCTGGATTTCCTGGATGTTTTGGGTTAGGATCTTTTTGCATTTCGCATTTTCTTTGATTGTTGTGTCAATGTTTTCTATGCTATCTTCTTCACCTGAGATTCTCTTTTCTATCTCTTGTATTCTGTTGTTGATGCTTGCATCTATGGCTCCTGACTTCTTTCCTAGGTTTTCTATTTCCAGATTTGTCTCCCTTTCCGATTTCTTTATTGTTTCTACTTCCATCTTTAGATCCTGGATGGTTTTGTTCAATTCTTTCACCTGTTTGGGTGTGTTCTTCTGTATTTCTTTAGGGGATTTATTTATGTCTTTCTTATAGTCCTCCATCATCTTCATGAGAGGTGACTTTATACATATCTTGCTTTTTTGGTGTGATTACATATCCAGGACTTGCTATAGTGGAAGAGTTGGATCCTGATGATTCCAAGCAAAATTGGTTTCTCTGCTTCTGTTCTTATGCTTGCCTCCTGCCATCTCATTATCTCAAGTGCTCCCTGCCCTTGATATATCTGATTGGAGCCTGTCTTTCCTGTAATCCCAGTTGATTCAGAACTTCTCAGAGTTCAGCTTTCTTTGTGATCCTGTGATTCTGGAATCTTATGATGCTGAGATTCTTGGTGTGTCAGAGTACTTGGTAGTCAAGTTTCCTCTGAGATCCTCCTATCCTGGTGTGACCAAACTCTGGAGATCCTGAGATCCTAAGATCTTGGGCATATTAGAGCACCTGGAAATGGTACCTCCTCTGGGGACCATGGTTCTGTGTGCTGAGATCTTAACCAAGGTAGACCAACACTGACCAAAAGGAACCTGAGCAAATGATCAGGTGTGGTTCCTGTGTCTGTGTTCCAGCTGTTCCCAGGTACCCTGATTCTGTTGGAACAGATGTTGTGTTCCACTCACCAGTGATCCTAAGATCCTGGGGATGCTAGCGTGAGTGTGGGGTGGAAAGTCCTCTGCAAATAGTGGTACTGCCCTCCAAGTTTGGGCCCAAGATGGCCTGGTGCTAGTGCTGGCAAGAAGGCCTGATTTGCATTCTTATGTAACATAGTATTTAACGTCTTTTATCCATTTAGGAAAATCCTCTGAAAATGTTGCTTTTGCGATTAAGTGTTATTTTTTTTCTTATTTTGGAATGGGGTTTCATTAGCCCATGTTAGGATTAAACTTGCTAAGTAGCTTAGGATAACCTTGTTCTCCCATCATGGGACTTCCACCTCCCATCATGTGACTTCCACCTTCCATGTACTGAAATTACAGGCATGGGCCACCATGCCTGGCAGATGTTGGTGTTTTGAAACTGAAAAATGCTTCTTGAATATAAATCGAACATAGTAAAAACTGACAAAATGTTGCTAAATTGTAAAACTGATATCATTATGTGTATATGAATTTTAGATGAAAATGCAAAATAGAAAGCAAACCATTAATGTTTAATGATTTACATAAACACTCTAGGGTACATAAAAGTTACTAATGCATTACCAGTTGTTGAAACCACTAAAATTGGAAGAGAAAAGCCACAAGATTCATAAAGGCTTCAGTAGCTGAGTCAATATTGCATGGATAATTGGTGATCAAGAAATCATAAAAAGGCAACTGTTAGAACACTAAACAAGAAGTATTAGACATTTAGAAAACAACATGAAAAATTTCCAGAACATTCTAATAGCTGAAGAAATGATTAAGCCTAGAGAAGCTTCAGAGATTATTTCATTGGCCTCTGAATCTTCATTTTTAAATGGTTCAGTTTCAGGAATTTGGTTTTCAAGTCAAATCTTGGAATTCCCAGATTTTATTTCCAATTATCTATTGTCCTTTATTCTTTCTATTTATTTAAATTTCATTTCAAGGTATTATGTGATTTTCACATCATTCTAATTTTTCCTGTTTTGTACCTGTGAATGAAAGAGATAGACAGTGTCTTAGAATGAAATGTAAATGAAGAAAATATCTAATAAAGAGGAAAAAAATGAAAAAAAAATACAACTGTCAAAAAAAAAGAATTTTGTCTTTTGACATCTTATTTCTATTTGAGTTTCATATCTAGAGAAATTTTTTCCTATTTGACTAACTCTATGCCTTTTGTCCTGGTCCATTTTCTCCTTTAGGAGTCTCAGACTTCTGCAGATACTCATAAATAATAAACACCATGTCTTTAGGGCAAGAGTCATGATTACTTTCATCTGACATCTAAACAAAAACCTTATTTATCTTAGTAGCTCCTAAACGACATGACTTTTGTAATTAATATTTAAAAAACTTTTTATTTTATTTATTTCCCTTTTTTATTAGATGTTTTCTTAAATTACATTTCAAATGCTATACCGAAAGTTCCCTCTACCTTTCCCCCGCCCTGCTCCCCTAGCAACCCACTACCTCTTCTTGGCACTGGCATTCCCCTGTATCTGGGCATATAAAGTTTGCAATACCAAGAGGCCTCTCTTCACAATGATGGAGGACTAGGCCAATTTTCTGCTACATATGCAGCAAGAGACAAGAGCTCTGGGGGTTCTGGTTAGTTCATATTGTTGTTCCTCTTATAGGGTTGCAGACCCCTTCAGTTCCTGTTGTACTTTCTCTAGCTTCTCCATTGGGGTTCCTGTGTTCCATCCTATAGATGACTGTGAGCATCCACTTCTGTATTTACCAGGCACTGGCATAGCCTCATATGAGACAGCTATATCACAGTCCCTCCAGCAAACTCTTGCTGGCATATGCAATAGTGTCTGAGTTTGGTGACTGATTATGAGATGTATCCCTGGGTGGGGTAGTCTCTGGATAGTTCATCCGTTTGTCTTAGCTCCAAACTTTGTCTTTGTAAATCCTTTCATGGGTATTTTGTTCCCTATTCTAAGGAGGAATGGAGTATCCACACGCTAGTCTTTATTCTTGATTTTCTTGTGATTTGCAAACTGTATCTTGTGTATTCTAAGATTTTGTGCTAATATCCACTTATCAGTAAGTGCATATCTAATGACTTCTTTTGTGATTGGGTTAAGATAAATCCATTTGCCCAAGAATTTCATAAATTCATTGAAAAACCTGTTTTTAATTAATTCCTCTACTGCCCAACATTTTACTACTAATTTAAAAAGAGAAAATAATTAATCTAAAGTGCATGATGATTCAGTGGTTAAGAGTATTTGATACTTTTCCAGAGGATAGTAGTTTTGATTTCTATTACCCACATGGTGGCTAAAAATTAGGTAAATCCAATTAGAAGGGTCCAGCAACTTTTCTGGCCTACATGAGCACTAGACATGGGTATGATATATCCAAAGCATGTGAATCACCCATAAACATAACAATAAATAAATATAAATGTTTAGATTCAAATCAAAGGAATTAAAAGACATGATTATGATACACCAGAATCAGATTAACAATCTAAACAGTCTAATTTCCTCTAAAGAAATAGAAGCAGTCATCAATAGTCTCCCAACAAAGAAAAGCCCATGACCAGATGAGTTCAGTGCAGAGTTCTATCAGACCTTCAAAGAAGACCTAATTCCACCTCTCCTCAAACTATTCCACAAAATAGAAACAGAAGGTACTCTACCCAATTCATTCTATGAAGCCACAATTACTCTGATACCTAAACCTCACAAAGATCCAACAAAGAAAGAGAACTTCAGACCAATTTCCCTCATGAATATTGATGCAAAAATACTCAATAAAATCCTCGCAAACCACATCCAAGAACACATCAAAAGGATCATCGATCCTGACAAAGTTGCCTTCATCCCAGGAATGCAGGGATGGTTTAATATATGGAAATCCATCAACGTAATCCACTATATAAACATACTCAAAGACAAAAACCACATGATCATCTCATTAGATGCTGAGAAAGCATTTGACAATATCCAACACCCTTTCATGATAAAAGCCTTGGAAAGATCAGGAATTCAAGGCCCATACCTAAACATAATAAAAGCAATATAGATCAAACCAGTAGCTAACATCAAAGTGAATGGAGAGAAACTTGAAGCAATCCCACTAAAATCAGGAACTAGACAAGGCTGCCCACTTTCTCCCTACCTATTCAATATAGTACTTGGAAGTCCTAGCCAGAGCAATTCGACAACAAAAGGAGATCAAGGGGATACAATTTGGAAAGGAAGAAGTTAAAATATCACTGTTTGCTTATGATATGATAGTATATATTAGGGACCCCAAAAGTTCCACCAGAGAACTCTTAAACCTGATAAACAGCTTCAGTGCAGTATCTGGATATAAAATTAACTCAAGCAAATCAATGGCCTTTCTCTACACAAAGGATAAGAGGGCTGAGAAAGAAATTAGGGAAACAACACCCTTCACAATAGTCACAAAAAATATAAAATACCTTGGTGTGACTCTAACTAAGGAAATGAAAGATCTGTAGGACAAGAACTTCAAGTCTCTGAAGAAAGAAATAGAAGAAGTTCTCAGAAGATGGAAAGATCTCCCATGCTCATGGATTGGCAGGATTAATATAGTTAAAATGGCTATCCTGCCAAAAGCAATCTACAGATTCAATGCAATCCCCCATCAAAATTTCAACTCAATTCTTCACTGAGTTAGAAAGGGAAATTTGCAATTTCATCTGGAATAATAAAAAACCTAGGATAGCCAAAACTCTTCCCAACAATAAAAGAACCTCTGGTGGAATCACCATCCCTGACATTAAGCTGTACTACGGAGCTATTGTGATAAAAACTGCATGGTACTGGTACAGTGACAGACAGATAGATCAATGGAATAGAATTGAGGACCCAGAAATGATTCCACACACCTATGGTCACTTGATCTTTGACAAGGGAGCTAAAACCATCCAGTGGAAAAAAGACAGCATTTTCAACAATAGGTGCTGGCATAACTGGCTGTTATCATGCAGAAGAATGCTAATTGATCCATTCTTGTCTCCTTGACAAAGCTTAAGTCTAAGTGTATCAAAGACCTCCTCATAAAACCAGAGACACTGAAATTTATAGAGGAGAAAGTGGGGAAAACCCTCGAAGATATGGGCACAGGGGAAAAATTCCTAAACAGAATAGCAATGGCCTGTGCTGTAAGATCAAGAATTGACAAATGGCGGAGTTTTTGGGGTCACTTATATATACTATCATATCATCTGCAAATAGCGATAATTTGAGTTCTTCCTTTCCAATTTGTATCCCCTTGACCTCCTTTTGTTGTCGAATCGCTCTGGCTAGGACTTCAAGTACTATATTGAATAGATAGGGAGAAAGTGGGCAGCCTTGTCTGGTCCCTGATTTTAGTGGGACTGCTTCCAGCTTCTATCCATTTAGTTTGATGTTGGCCACTGGTTTGCTGTAGATTGCTTTTATCATGTTTAGGTAAGGGCCTTGAATTCCTGTTCTTTCCAAGACCTTTATCATGAATGGGTGTTGGATTTTGTCAAATGCTTTCTCAGCATCTAAGGAGATGATCATGTGGTTTTTATCTTTGAGTTTGTTTATGTAGTGTATTACGTTGATGNTCTTTCTTTATTCCTTCCTTGACCAAAGTGTCATTGAGTAGAGTGTTGTTCAGTTTCCAAGTGAATGATGGTGTTCTGCTACTTATGTTGTTATTGAGGAGCAGCCTTAGTCCATCGTGATCTGATAGGGTGCATGGGACAATTTCAATATTTTTGAATCTGTTGAGGGCTGTTTTGTGGCCAATTATGTGATCAATTTATAAAATTTCAAAGCTTCTGTAAGGCAAAAGACACTGTCAATAAGACAAAAAGGCCACCAACAGATTGGGAAAGGATCTTTACCAATCCTAAATCTGATAGGGGACTAATATCCAACATCTATGAAGAGGTAAAGACGCTGGACTCCAGAAAAACACATATCCCCATTAAAAAATGGGGTACAAATCTAAACAAAGAATTCTCAACTGAGGAATTCCGAATGGCTGAGAAACACCTGAAAAAATGTTCAACATCCTTAATCATCAGGGAAATGCAAATCAAAACAACACTGATATTTCACCTCACACCAGTCAGAATGGCTACGATCAAAAAATTCAGGTGACAGCAGATGCTGGCGAGGATGTGGAGAAAGAGGAACACTCCTCCATTGCTGGTGAGATTGCAAGCTTGTACAATCACTCTGGAATTCATTCTGGTATTTTCTCAGAAAATTGGACATAGTACTACAGGAGAATCCAGCAATACCTCTCCTGGGCATATACCCAGAAGATGGTCCAACTGGTAAAAAGGACACATGCTCCACTATGTTCATAGCAGCCTTATTCATAATAGCCAGAAGCTGGAAAGAACCCAGATGTCCCTCAACACAAGAATGGATACAGCAAATGTGGTACATTTACACAATGGAGTACTATTCCGCTATTAAAAAATGAATTTATGAAATTCTTGAGCAAATGGATGTATCTGGAAGATATCATCCTTAGTGAGGTAACCCAATCACAAAAGAAATGATTGGATATACACTCACTGATAAGTGGATATTAGCCCAGAAACATAGAATACCCAAGATACATTTTGCAAAACACAAGAAAATCAAGAAGGAAGACCAGCGTGTGGGTACCTCATTCCTCCTTTGAATATTAAACAAAATACCTATGAAAAGAGTTACAGATACAAAGTTTAGAGCTAAGATGAAAGGATGAGTCTACCCCACCGGGGGATCCATCCCATAATCAGTCACTAAACTCAGACACTATCGTGTAGGATAGCAAGAGTTTGCTGAAGGGACCCTGGTATAACTGTCTTGTGTGAGGCTGTGCCAGTGCCTGGCCAATACAGAGGTGGATGCTCACAGTCATCTATATGATGGAACACAGGGCCCACAATGTAGAAGCTAGAGATAGAACCCCAGGAGCTGAAGGGGTCTGCAACCCTATAAGAGGAACAACAATATGAACTAACCAGAACCCCCAATGTTAGTGTCTCTACCTGCACATGTAGCAGAAGATGGCCTAGTTGGCCATTATTGGGAAGAGAGGCCCCTTGGTATTGCAATCTTTATATGCCCCAATACAGGAGAATGCCTGGGCCAAGAGGTGGGAATGGGTGGTCAGGGGAGCATGTCGGGGGGGGGGGTAGGGGAGAGGAACTTTCAGGATAGCATTTGAAATGTAAATTAAGAAAATATCTAATAAAAATGAAACAAAAATAGATCAATTTGCATTCTTCTACATGCTAACTGCCAGTTGAGCCAGCATCATTTGTTGAAAATCCTGTCTCCCCCGCCCCCCACAACCCCACTGGATGGTTTTAGCTCCTTTGTCAAAGATCAAGTGGCCATAGATGTGTGGGTTCATTTCTGGGCCTTCAGTTCTGTTCCATTGATCTTCCTGCCTGTCTCTGTACCATTAGTATGCATTTTTTTTCCCACTATTGCTCTATAATACAGCTTGATGTCAGGGATGGTAATTCCCCTAGAAGTTCTCTTATTGTTCAGAATAGATTTTGTTTTTCTAGGTTGTTTGTTATTCCAGATTAATTTGCAAATTGCTCTTTCTAACTTTATAAAAAATTGATGTGGAATTTTGATGGAGATTGCATTGAATCTGGAGATTGCTTTTAGCAGGATATCCATTTTGACTATATTAATCCTGCCATTCCACCAGCATGGACGATCTTTTTATCTTCTGAGGTCTTCTTCGATATCTTTCTTCAGAGACTTGAAATTTTTGTCATATAGATCTTTCACTTCCTTTGTTAGAGTCCCACCTGGGCATTTTATATTGTTTGTGACTATTGTGAAGGGTGTGAGAACACACATGATATGCACTCACTGATAAGTGGTTATTATCCCCCAAACTTGGAATACTTAAGATAAAATTACAGAGCACATAAAGCTCAAGAAGAAGGAAGACCAAAGTGTGAATACTTTGGTCCTTCTTAGAATGGGGAACAAAATACCCATGGGAGGAGATACAGAGACAAATTGTGGAGTAGAGAATGAAGCAAAGGCCATCCAGAGACTTCCCCACTTGGGGATCCATCCCATTTATAGTTACCAAACCCAGATATTATTGTGGATGCCAGGAAGTACTTGCTGGCAGGAGCCTTGTCTTCTTTGAGACTCTTTCAGAGCCTGACAAATACAGAGGTAGATGCTTGCAGCCAACCATCGGATTGAGCACAGGGTTCTCAATCAAGGAGTTAGGGAATGTACTGAAGGAGCTGAAGGGGTTTGCAAAACTTACAGGAGGAACAACAATATCAACCAACCAGATCCCTTATATTTCCCAGGGACTAAACCACCAACGAAAGAGTACACTAGGAGTGGCCCGTGACTCCAACTGCATAAGTAGGAGATGGCCTCATTGGATACAATGACAGGAGAGGCCCATGGTCCTGTGAAAGCTTGATGCCAGGGTAGGGCAATGCCAAATTTGGGAAGCAGGAGTGGATGGGTGAACATAGAAGCAGGGGGAGGGGGAAGGGATAAAGGGTTTCGGAGGGGAAACCAGGAAAGGGGATAACATTTGAAATGTTAATAAAGAATATCTAATAAAAAATTCAAAAAAACAGAGAAGCCTTTTTAAAAATTTTATTGATTATTTTATTTATTTACATTTCAAATGTTATCCCCCTTCCCATTAAACCCTCTTTCCTCTCCTTTGTCCTGTCCCCTCTGCTTCTATGAGGGTGCTCCCTCCCACTGACCTCCTCCTGTCTCAGTGCCCTAGCCTTCCCCTAGGCTTAGTCATCGTTTGTATCAGTCATGAGATTGTTCATTATACAAATGAAGGATTGTATTTGAACCAATCATAGGCCTTTGACGGACCTCTAGACAAATGTTTTTTCATTTCTGGCCTGAATCAAATGTTGCTAGGCTTCCATATGTTTTGTAATAGCAAAAACTTTGGCATACACTATTTGAAACAATTTTATCTGAATTGTGACTTCTGGAGACCCAGTTGTGTTTTGGTAGCAAGCATCTGTGGTGTAATCTAGATTCCTTATGGCACCTGTGGAGTGTTCAAAGCAGCTATGCTGTCACAACTCTCAGTCTAGGCATTTACCAGAGATTAACTTATTGCTTGACAGTCCTTTGAGAGATTTCATATGGAATAAATATTTTTTGAGTCTGATTCCATGATAACATTTCTGAAGGATATTATTGTATTATAAATTGAGCAGTTTTAGTTTTGTCAATGCATATAGGATAAGTATTGAGAAGTATGAAAGCACACATTTCACCAAGTTAGCATGTCTAACTCATGTGCAGTGAGTATTCCCTTCTTTTTGCTCTTTAATTTGAGACCTGGTCTAATGTAGTAGAGTGATCTGGGACATTACTGGTCTATAGCAGAGAGTAATAGAACATTGAATACTGGCTCCTTTGTATATCTGCTCAGACTGCTTTAAAATTGTCAGTTTAGTTCAATAAAAAGTACTAGCTCAAAGTTTATTAGATAATTCCAACCTCAGTGTCATCTTTGTTTTGACATTGGTTAATTATCCTCCTCCATGTGAATATTTTTGGTTGCTGAGTGATTTTGGATTACTTCTTGAACATATTACATATGGATTCTGGAAACTTGACTTCATACTGCTAATACTCATGATTTGTGGAACCTGAAAATAGTTTAGTTCTTAGATCTAAATATGTAGAGTGTATGCCAATATGTTTTTATAAATGTTAAGCAAGTTAGACTTTGAAATTTTACCAACTTTATAGACAATGAAATATTATTATTGAGACTTGGCTTATTTACTTTGGTTATATAGGTTAATTTGTAATAGATACAACAAACTTAAAATTTCAGCTTTTATGACAAGATTTATTTTCTGATATAATAAGGTATAGACTAATGCATTGGTATGTATAAAATGCTCAGGGGATAAGGATATAACTTCCTAGTGGCTTTATCAATGCACTAATCTGTACTGTATGTTCATGTGCTTTGAATTGGCATGGGAGTCTTGGATATACCCTTACTAGCTCTAGTTATCATCTGTAGGAAGGAACCCAGCACTTCTAGATTCACTTTCATCAACACAACACATTGCATGAATGAAAGCTTCTTTTATTCTAAGTTCCAGGAAATAACTCTCTTTGTCCTACAGGAAGATTATGTGGTTCCTGTCCTGGGGAAATTGCTGAAATCTCAGAAGACTAGAATCCATTCTCATAAGCCAGTAGCCTTGGCTCTGGGAATCATTGTTCTTAAGATCACATGAGGGTATCTAAGAGAGAGGAAGAACTGATTTTCCAGTAGGAAGCTGAGACTGGAGCTACCAATAGAGGGGTAAATAGATATTAGATGCCATAAACACCTGGTTTCCACTAGAGTCCCCTTCCAATTTCGAACCATGAAGCATGCTTTGATGTTAGCTATTTTTTCAGACACCCAGAAGGTATGATAATTCCTAGAATGCCATAGGATTTCTGGAGTCATCTCCCAATTCATCCTGGGGAATGTCTTGTATTATGCCACAAGATACAAGTGGAGGAGAGTGTTGCTATATCTTCATATGTGTGTGCCCACCTCCTTTTTTTGTGTTCCCATATCTGCTGCTTGCTGAAACTCTAATCTGTGTGTAGTTCTCATGCCTATCATGGGCTTGTGCCTTCATGTCTGTCTTTATATGTTTTATATGTTTTTGATTGCACATTTTTATGTTATGATAATAGTTTTGGTTTGTCCAATAGCCTCTTCCACTAGTGCATTGATAACAGGAATTGTTAAATGTACATCTTAGCAAGTCAGTAATTATTGTTTATGCAGATAAGCATTTATTCATTTGTTTGTTGTTTTCATTTGACATGTAAATGTTTTGAAGGTATAGTAATATTGTGACTAGCTATAGTGTTACAGATTATGCCCAAAACCTATCATCATTTGATAAACAGCTGCCGGTATGTCGTGTCTTTACAAAATATATTCTCAGTTGATTTACGAAGGAAGATTTAATAATAAACATGGCTTTTTAATATTCAGCTTTACCCTTATAAATCATGGGAAAGAAGGAATTAGTGAGATTGGGGGGGCAACATCTAGAGAAGAAAATAAGACAGGAAATGTGAGGTGAGTAATATGAGAGAGAAGGACAAAAATCTGAAAGTGTATTATTTGAAAAATTGATGTTTAGTATGACTGTATATGTATTTTAATGTTGTTTACTTGAAAGTAAAACTGAAGTGAAATTATCTTAAAAATGACAAATGGGCACCATAAATTATCCACATTTTCCACAGCTAGTGTACAATCCTGGTGTCTGCAAATGATCTGTATGCCATATGGTAAGCATGCCCCATTGGGTACAATTATATGATTGTTTATTGAATAATTGCCCTCCTTGTCAAGTGTTTGATTGAATATCTGCCTGCTCCCTGTAATATTTTCACTGAGTAATTGTCTGCTGTGGGTAATACCTTCACTTAGTAATTGCTTGTTCTGAATAATATTTTCACTGAATCATTTCCCATTCAACATATTTTATCGAATGATTTTTCTTGTTGTGAGTCATGTTACTGTAAGCTTGATGAGCATGCCTTGCTGAGTTCCATGTTTTCTTTATATTAGTTAGAGTTTAGATATTAAACTTCCCAAGTTCCTATCTTGTAACCTTTCTATGATGCTCAGAAGTTATGTAACAGCTTTCTATTTGTAAGTATATATATATATATATATATATATAATTTATTTTTAATTGCATGTTCACTTTTATTTTATTTTTAATTTTTTTACACTCCTTATTCCATTCCTTGCCTCCCACATCCACCCTCCGACTGCTCCACATCCCACACCTCCACCACACACTACCCTGTCTAAATGGCCTAATCCCCCACCCCACCTGACCTCTAAATTCCCTGGGCCTCCAGTCTTTTGAGGGTTAGGTGCATCATCTCTGAATGAACAAAGACCCACAAGTCCTCTACTGTATATGTGTTGGGGGCCTAATATCAGCTTGTGTATGCTGTGTGTTTGGTGGTACAGTGTTTGAGAGATCTCGGGGGTCCAGATAAATTGAGACTGCTGGTCCTACTTCAGGAACACCCTTCTCCTCAGCTTCTTTCAGCCTTCCCTAGTTCAACAACAGGGATCAGCTGCTTCTGTCCATTGATTGGGTGCAAATATATACATATGACTCTTTCAGCTGCTTGTTGGGTCTTTTGGAGGGCATTCATGCTAGGCCCCTTTTTTTGAGTGCTCCATAGCCTCAGGAATTGTGTCAGGCCTTGGAACCTTCCCTTGAGCTGGATCCCACTTTGGGCCTGTCACTGTATCTTCTTTTTCTCAGGTTCCTCTCCATTTACATCCCTCTAATTCTTTCAGACAAGAACAGTGAACAGTTATGGATCAGAGATGTGACTGTGGGATGGCAAATCCATCCCTCACTTGATGTCCTGTCTTCCTGCTGGAGGTGGGCTCTGTAAGTTCCCTTTCCCTACTGTAGGGCATTTCATGTAACCTCCAATTTCCTGAGGTTGCCTGTTTACATTCTTTCTGCTGGCCCTTAGGGCTTCAGTCCTTTTCCCTCATCCAATGCCAGATCAACTCTCCCCCACCTGTCTCACCAAAGTTGATGATTTTTCAAAGTATTATTATTCGGTAATAAAGTTGTTTGTAAATGCAACTTTGGAGTGAAATGCTACAATCAAAGGAAAATAAAATGAAATTCTTCTTTTGTTGGGAAAAAGCCTAGTAGCATAAAAAAAAAGAGTAATCTAACACAGATATGTGTGAACATTTTGATGAAGTTGTCTCCAAAATTGTTTGGAAATCTCTGGGATCAGTTTTTTTTTTCCTCCCTGCCCCCCCACTCCAAGGGATCAGTTTTAATGACTGTAACATTGACCAATCTCATACATATTTTGCTGAAAGAATAAAATGGTTATATAAGTGAAAGTAGTATGAATTGGCTACTTATTAAACACCAAGCAGAGTACATATAGGAAGGTGATGACCCAAGAAGTGAAATATCTCACACTTGTCAAGCATCACAGGTGAAAAGTGCTCACTTTTTATAATTTAAAAAGAGTTTTAGAGATTGGCAACTAGGAGAATGTGCTCTAGCTTTTCTGTTCATCTACTTGTTTCTAAAATATGGAAGAGGATGGGGTAGAATAATAGGAAGGTATTCACTGCTTTAAAACACTTCATATTCTCTTACCAGTGCTATCATGGCTCTGTTACATCTCTTTGCAGCATCTAAGGAATTTTAGTTTCTCAAATGTTCCCAGTATAGTTCAGCTTTTAAGATCAACCCTATGACTACTCATAAGCCCTACTTTCTACTCCCACTTATGGCTTTCCCCGAGCAGGCTCTGGACTCATGGGAAAACTCCACATGGCCAGTGCAGGAAGTTTCAATTACAGAAATGAGCCATTTCCATTTTGAATAAACATACAGTTATTATATATTACTGTTGGTTTTTGAATAATGCTTACAGAGATTAGAGAGAGGTACTTTCAATGTTAGTCCTGTTTTGTGTGGGGAAACTAAATACTCCTGCTGAAATACAATATTTATTTATTTATTTATTTATTTCATTTTTAATTTTACACTTCAGCAGTTTCACACGTGTACAACATATTTAGGCAATAACCGCCCTCCACTTTCCTCCTCCAATTACTACAGAACCATCCTCACAGAGCATCCCTCCTTAACTTCTTGTTCTCTTCAATCTCTCTCTCTCTCTCTCTCTCTCTCTCTCTCTCTCTCTCTCTCTCTCTCTCCCTCCCTCCTTCCCCCTTTCTCCCTCCCTCTCCTTACATCCATTGAGTTTGATTAGTACAGCTGATGGGCACACATGTGCACTGGAAACTTATCATGAGTTACACATATCAACTTTCAGTATCTCCTCAACTAGGGGAGGTCCTCATAACTCTCTCTCTTATCTGTGCTGGAGTGTTGACTGACTTGTTCTTATGGAGGTAGCCACAGCTGCTGTGAGTTCATGAGTGCAGTAACTTTGTTATTTATAAGATGGTTTCATTTGTTATTTGAATTTTATCTAAATCTATTAATTTTTGTAGGACACTTAGCTGAATATCAATAGTACCTTTTATGAGACTTTGTTAAAACTTATGTATACTTCTCATGATAGTTACCGATTTTATGTCTTTTCTCCTTTGAATAAATTGTGATCTCATCAAAGGCATAGTTGATAATTTTTTAAAGTGTTATTATTCAGTACCTCCCTCATGAAAATATAGAATAGCCTATTAAATTATTTAGTGCCCATTTAATTTATGCTTACTGCATATACTATATATACTTACTGCATATACTATACATGCTTACAATGAGTAGTTATGTTTCTTATTGGTTTAATTCATAGATGATTTTTTTTTAAAGACAGGGTACAAATCCATTTCTACTGAGACTATGGTGAAACAAGAACATTTAACATAGCTAATGAAAACTATGAAAGCTATGGCTTTCAGGGACCATAAAATATTACTTTTTGGTCCTACCATTATATGAATAAGTATTTTATTCTAAAGAATAATTTCTTAATATAAAATGCCACTGAATCCTTTCAACAAATCATGAAGTGTGTCCCCATTAGTCACATGCTGTTGTAGACACTTGGTGTGTATCACTAGAGTTTCTAATAGGATGGATGAATAATAAACAGTAATTATTATTATGTAAATGTTGGTGCTGTGGCAAACAAATAGACCTGAATAATAGAGTTAAGGAATTGCAGTTTTTAAGATGTTGTTTACTGTGCATGTGTGTTTGTGTGTGTATGATGTATGCATTTATCACATATTTCGAGGTCAGTGAACAACTTTGTGATGTTATTTCTTTCCTTCAAACTTTATATGTACTCCACGGATTAAGCTCAAGCTACTGGGCTTGCACAGCACTCCCCTCGAAGTCTAAGCCAACTTGACTGCCCTAGATATTTCAGTTTTAAATGGAATTTTAGAAAAAAAAAAAAAACCTTAATTTAGGAAATCATATATAATCACGAACTTGAAGAGGAATGGGTGTCACATGGACGTTTGAGCAATTAGCAATCCTAAGGAGGGAATTGCTTGGTAAATTGCAGGAAGAGTTATAAGCAAATTGTATCTGTGGAATTAAGAAGGACTATAGGTGTAAGAAAGAAAGTGAGGTGTCAGAAAAGTGGGAAATTAGACACCCAGGGTAAGCAATGTTAGCCTTCACAAGGAGTTTAGTTCCTAGGCTAAATGAAATTAGGATCCATTGCAAAGTTTAGAGAAAAAAAGTGTTATAGATTGGCTGGCATTGGAAAAGGATCACTCCTGTTACAGTGTTGAAAATAGCCCACAAGGAAGAGATGGCTTCCAGTTAGGAAACATAGTAGGCTGAACAATGACAAACCAGAGCCTGAAACACACTTGGTTGAGATTTTTTTTAGAAAACTAAATAGAGATTTGAGTAGGTAGTTGGATAGGAAAGGGTGGTCCTGCAGGAGAGCTATTTGGCTGCTGATCTAAATTTGGGCATTATTGGCATGTATTTGGCATTAAAAGCCCTAGATGAAATGAGATCATCAGTGAAGGAATCGTAAGCAGGGAGCTACAGACCGCCTCTCTCAGAAATACATTATGCCTTTGAGAGAAACCTTGTATATGAAAATAATCATTCATATAAATTTGTCAACAATGTTAATGTTAAAAACATAATCTCTTATGTCAGTGAGATCATCCTTTCATGGAAAATAGGGATTACAATGGCAGTAGACATAATTACAACAACGTATTCTGTAAAACAGAAAATCATGGTTTAAAACTAGTTCATATAGTACAAGAATGAAAAGGAACAACAACAAAAAAAAAACAATTAAAAGAAAAGGAACAGAGCTGTATCACTTGATGGGATAGTAGAAGTGATTTGTAAAATTAAAATTTAATTCTTGGTTTGTTGGAGTAATTTTAACTTATATATTTTATATGTAAGGTTTCCTATGGCTAACAGTCAATCAATGCAGAATCTTTGTTTTGAACACGTTGTATAGCATGTTTAAAAGAATTATCTAAATTATTTTAAATGCATATTTCTGTTTAATCATAGTCATCTTACAAGTAATTTTAGAGGCCAGACCCTAATGATGAATCCCTGAAATCTCAACACTCTGGAAGCAGAGGAAGGCAGATCCAAAGGGTTCCAGGCTAGCCAGGGCAATATAATGAAACCCTGGCTCAAAACCATATGTCATTCATTCCTGATAATATCTAGTTTCATACATAAAGTAAGAGAATGGACAAGAGATCACACCCTTGAAGTAAAGCCTGAGATGGAATAAACACACTGCTTGCTTATATGAATTTGACTATAGACTAAAGTACCAAGCTGGACTGCTCAAGGACTCTGGCCTTGCACATGTACTAACTGGCTGTACAGTGAGAACCTCATTCAGGTCTTCAGCATCACTTTAGGACAGTGATAGTCATGGGAACTTAGGTCTCTGAAATCATGAAGGGGTGGGGTGGGAAGGTCTTTGTTCCTTTTGTCAATGACTCACTTAACACTAATCCATGAAGTAAGAAAGAATTTAGATTTACTAATAAGTTTTAAAAATAATTGATAACTCTTGGGGCTTACTTCTGTGATTATGTTCCTGGATTTCCTGGAAACTACTGGGAACTCAACTTTGATGAAATGTAAAGGTCAGCCCCATCTACATGGTGGTCTATGTGGTTGGTAGAAACAACTATTACCATGACTGCATGGGTAATGGATTCACAGGGACACCCTAGGAGACTTTGAGCTTTTTTGTTGGTCAAAGCCTTGTCACAATAATGCAACATGTGAAGACACTGTGGACAGCTATATTAGTCACTGCTAGCCTGTATACACAGATATCCTATGTAAGATGTACATAAATGAATGCAGTAGCAACCCTGCCAATTTGGGGGAGAATGTGCTGAGCTCTCCTCAGAGGGATACACTTCAAGCTTGCCTTCCTCCTTCAACTACCTTGGATCATCAGGCTATGTCTATATCTGTCATTCTGGATTCACAGACAGGAACCTAGCATAACTGTCCTTTGAGAGGTTCTACCCAGTAGCTGATGGAAACAATTGCAGAGACCCTTAGACAAACATTAGACCGAGTACAGGGGATCTTAAGGAAGAGTTGAAGGGAGGATTGAGGAACCTAAAAAGGATAGGAACTCCACAGGGAGATCAGCTGAGTCAGTTAACCTGAACCCTTGGGTGCTTTCAGAGATGGAACCACCAACCAAAGAGCATATATAGGCTGAAACTAGGCCTTACCACAAATATGTAGCAGATGGGCAGCTTGGTCTTCATGCAGGTCCTCCAACAACTGGAACAGGGGCTTACCCTGACTCTGTTGCCTGCCTGTGGATCCTATTTCCTAAAGGGCTATCTTGCTGACCTCAAAGGAAGAGCAGTTGCCTAGTCCTGGGATAACTTGAGGTGCCAGGATGGGTTGATGCCCAGAGGGAGAATTTCTCCATTCTCAGAAGTAAAGGTAAGTAGTGCAGGGGGAAGGGCCATCTGAGGTGTTAACTGGGAGGGAGGGATTATAAAATACCAAAACA
Organism: Mus minutoides; assembly: GCA_902729485.2. Classification (NCBI taxonomy): domain Eukaryota; kingdom Metazoa; phylum Chordata; class Mammalia; order Rodentia; family Muridae; genus Mus; species Mus minutoides. The sequence goes on from LR753649.1 coordinate 84,826, forward strand.
GTTTCTACTTAGATTACATTGCCATCCATAGTATAATGCAAATTTTATCACTTGAGTGATATTTTACTGCTCTGATTTAATTATTATGGAATGGAAAAGATAAAAAAAATGAACAACAATGATTGATAACAATAAAGAAATAGATTTTTGAATAAAATAATTAAAATACCAAAACAGTTTCTACTTAGATTACATTGCCTTCTTTAGTGTTTTCTAGCTTTCTATGCTCAAGATCTCTATAAGATTGAGAGTGCTTGCTATAAACTTAAAATTGTGGCCCCTAAAATATACTAATAGGAGAATATAATTGTAATTACTGAGTTATAATGTATAAAATCTACTGAAAATGAATCAAAACCCAGTTTCCTCTTAAAATATATATTATGTAGGAAAAAAGTGATGCTTTTGCAAAATAATCTAAATGCTTCTTTTTCTTTTTATCTTATACTTTTGAGACATGGATTCTGACAACTTAATGAAAATCAGTTTGTTTCTGAAAAGAAGAAAGGGAAGAATACAGTAATGATTCTTAAAATGAATTTAGTTATTATTACATATGGGGCTAGTAGAGTTTTTGAGAAAAATGACCAAATTCCCAAAATATTTCTCAATGATTTCTGATTTCCCAGATGTCTGAATCTATGCTATTGAAAACTGTGGGAGACAGAAACTGGTCACGTGGGGCAGGAACCCCTTGTAACATCCTGAGAATGTTTTTACTGGATCCTAGCCATGCCTGAAGACAGTACTATTTACCATTTTACTGTTATTTCCTTTCCTAAAAAATACCTCTGCTAGAGTTGTGGATGGCAGCTGGACATCCTGACTGAGCAGCTCATCCTCAGATCTGTGTCTCACCACCACTTCTGCTATAGGTTTACTAAAATGTCCCATTTGCTACTCCATGAAGTCTGGATCTCTGCCTCTTGTCTATGTTTCTCCTTCTGTCTCTCTGCCTTTCTCTCTTCCTTTCTCTGTGTCTTTCTCTTTGCCTATCTCTCTGTCTCTGCTGTCTCTGTCTCTGTCTCTCTCTCTCTCTCTCTCTCTCTCTCTCTCTGTGTGTGTGTGTGTGTGTGTGTAATGGTCCACAGACTATTCTTTCAAGTTGCAAAGCAAGGACAGGAAAGCCACTGGCTTGGGTAGATTTGGTGGCCATCCAGTTATCTGGAATACCCTTGGTTAAGCTGCCTAACATCTGAGAAAGGCTCAATTTGTCTCAAAAATTCTTCAGGATTCCCATATAACAACATGTCTGTAAATGAGCTCATTTAACAGAATGGTAGACATTTGATATTATATAGCAACTCATGACTGTTTTAAAGGTTTATATATTGAGAATAACCCACCAAAGAAAGGAAAAGGAGGTCATCCACTATTTCCATAGTATAATGCAAATTTTATCACTTGAGTGATATTTTACTGCTCTGATTTCATTATTATAAATGCCAATATTTTGTGTGAAATTTTATGTTTGCTACAAGCTGGTCTGTTTAATCTGAAAAGACAAAGAGAAAGCATGTATTTGATGCCCTTTGAGAACATTTAGGATTACATCATTCCATACATAGACCCTTAGAGAAGTGGAATCCACTTTCAGAGAGGAGTTGATATTTTTGAAACCCCTCTCTCCTTTTATTCTTTTTTTCTCTCTTTCTTTTTTCATAAAAATCACCAAATCTTCTGAGTCCCTTTCCTCTTCCCCTCACATCTGGATCCAAAGCTTTTCTGTCTCTCATTAAAAAAACAAAGAAAGATCTAAAAAATAATCATAAAAAATAAAGAAAGATTAAAACAAGAACAAACAAATCAACTAAGATAAGCTGTTCTTGTAATTTTTATGGATCAATGTATATGAGAGAGCATGTCCATCTCTAAGTCTGTTTGTGTTTCTTGTGTCTTTTCTTTGGCTATTTTTGTTTGTTTTGATAACCACATTTTAAAAGGGGACTTTAATTAATTTTTTTGAGAGATTCACACATGAAATTCTCTCGTGTTTGTCTCACTTCTCAAATCCATGACCACATCTTCCTTATTGTTACATATGTGTACAGAGAGATAAGTGCAGCTATCACTCCTTGTCAAATACATTTGGGGAATTGATATAGATGGAAACTATCACTGAGATCCACAACTGGTCAAAATGTACAGAATAAATGACCAGGTGGTTCTCCTCCCTCCCCTCAAATTGATAAATATACAATGCAAATCCTATTCCCTAGTCTCAGGGAAAATCACAGGGGGGAGGGGGAAAGATTCTAAGGATTAGAGGTCCAGGGTACCTGCTACTAGGTAAAGCCTTCTAGATGTGGGGAGCGGGCGTGGCCGCACGGGCCAAAGATGGCGCCCTGGCTCTGTGCTAAAGCCTCGTAACCTTGCTTGTTTACCTCAGTCTCAATCATGCACACGTGTACCTTGTTGGAGAGGTTAGTGCAACATCTTGCGAGATCGTTCTATCAGCCAATCCTACACGCTGCCTTGGATGTGTGCCGCTATGATTGGGTGTTGTGAGGTGACGTGAATGAATGGAAGAGATAAGTGTGAACAGTCCCAGAGTGAGAGATGGAGAGAGAGATTTTTGAGAGTGAGTGATATGATATGATTGATTGAGGATGATGGAGAGACTGAAGACTGACTGAGAAGCTGGGGAAGCTGCAAGAAATCTCCATAATAAAGAGAAGCTGCTGCTCTGAACCTGCTTTTGGAGTTAATGTCGTTTATTCCACTCTCTGCTGGTCAGAGATTGGGCTCCAACATTTTGGTGCTGAAACCCAGGAAAAAAACAAGAACGCATGCGACATTTTGGTGCCGAAAATTTGAGAAAAACAAGAACACCAGCAGGAACGAAAACTCGAGAGAGGACTGAGAAAGCAAGCAGCGTAGCGAGAGAGAAAGTGGGTGCTGCTAGGAAGACGCTGAGAGCTGCAGCCACTGACTGCAGAAATTGCCTGAGGGCTTGAGACAGTGTGGACAGAACCAGCACCAGTGAGTGACCCTCTCCCAGAGCTCCGGAGGGGGTCAGACTGGCCCGCAGGCACAGGCAACAAGGCCGAGGCTGGGTGCTCCAGGCCGGTAATGGTGGCGCAGCCGGTAGGATTTGCTGAAGGAGGCAGAGGCAGGAGGAGTCCTTGCTGTCAGAAGTCAGGAGACGCGAGAAGCAGTGAAAAGGTCCGCAGTAAGTAGTGGAAAGATATTTTTAAAGATATTTCTAAATACGCGAGGTTCCCGGTTATTGGGAAGAGGGCAAGGTTCCCGGTTGTTGGGACGAGGGTAAGGAGACCAGCATTGAAAGTTTAGGCCTAATTAACTAACAGAAAAAAAAAAAAAAAAAAAAAAAAAAAAAAAAAAAGGAAGTACCCAAGATAGGGTTCATTGTATCAAAGATAGAGAAGGTTAGAGAAGTTTTAGAGGAAGTAAAGATCATATTGCGACATAATAGACAGTGTGAAGAGGGTAGTTCAGGTGAGACTTCAAGTTCCTCCGACAGTGAAGAGGAACTAACTTCTAGAGTATCAAAAATGAGGCTAAGACAGGCCTCCAGAACCATCTGCTCCACCATTAACGTTGCCACTCCCATACTACGGGAAAGAGAGTGGTAAGGGGCGCAGTAGGCATGCATCTGTATGGTGTGATATCCCTCCTGAGGTAGGTGCTTTCCCTGTGTTTCAGGACCAACAGGGTCAGAAATATTATGAACCCCTGGATTGGAAAGTTATCCAGAGGCTCAAGGAGTCAGTATCAACATATGGGGTACAAGCCACATTTACTATTAGCCAAGTAGAGGCATTACAGAGGCATTGTATGACTCCTTTTGATTGGATGAATCTCAGTAAGGCAGTCCTGACAGGAGGTGCCTATTTGAATTGGAAAGCAGCATATCTAGAATACACCCTTGAGCAGGCTGCTGCTAATGCTACTAATGGCCAGCCAGCCTGGAACATAGATATATGTTTATGGGACAGGGAAATTTCACAAATAACCAGATAGGTTATCCCGACCAAGATTATGAACAGATTAACATCTGTGCTATAAAGGCCTGGAAAATGCTTTCTGGAACAGGAGACTTAGGAGCGAGCCTTTCTAAGGTACTTCAAGGGGAAAGGGGCACTTTTCTGATTATCTTGCCAGAATGGTTGAAACTGCAGGAAGAGTGTTTCCAGACGTGGATCAAACCATGCCCCTTATTAAGCAATTAACTTACGAACAGGCCAATAAGCATTGTAGGGATGCCATCTGACCTTATAAGAACAAGTCAGTAGATGTCTGGTTGAAGGTATGCAGAGATATTGTAGGTACACCATTGACAAATGAAGGACTTGCCGCAGCTATCTTAGCAGGACAGAAAGGACAGAGGAATAGAACTGGCTCGAAGGGCATTAGTGGGAAATGTTTCTCCTGTGGCCAATCTGGGCATATTAGAAAGGATTGTCCTAATCGCTTTCACGTTGCTGCGGTCCCTTTGGCTAGGCAACCTAAGCTTTGCCCAAGATGCAGAAAAGGAAATCATTGGGCTAGAGAATGTCAGTTTAAATGGGATGTGGATGGCCACCCTCTTGTGCCCATACAACCAGATTCGAGGTCAAAAAACGGGCCACGGGACCCTCTGCCCCAGGGCCCTCAAATATATGGAGCAGTGCAGATACCTATTCAGTGGCCCATAATGCAGCAGATCCCTCGACGTCCCCGTCTGAGTGTAACCCCAGAAGAGCTACCGCAGGAAGGGCAAGATTGGACATCTGTGCCATAACCAGACTCATATTAACACCAGATATGGGTGTACAAATTATTACCTCTGATTTTAAGGGACCCCTTCCTGATAATACTGTGGGACTACTTTTGGGTCACAGTTCAGCTACCTTAAAAGGGCTAAGAGTGCATCCAGGTGTGATAGATTCAGATTATGTAGGAGAGGTAAAAATCATGGTTTCTTCCCCCCCACCCCCAGGCATATGTGCTATTTCTCCGGGAGATAGAATTGCACAGATAGTATTATTCCCCACTTGTCATGCTAAGTATCCAACCAAGGGATTAATTAGAGAAAAAAGAGGATTTGGCTCTACAGGAGAATTAAGGGTATGGTTCTCTATGGATCTAGGAGAATGTCCTCTTTATAAATTAAAAATTCAGGGAGTATCTATCTGGGGATTGTTAGATTCCGGAGCTGATAAAAGCATTATTAAGGAAGCAGATTGGCCATCGAATTGGCTGATTCAAACTTCTGCACAGACCCTTCGAGGGCTGGGTTTTGCACAAGATCCTAATTTTAGTGCAGGAATATTGAAGTGGGAAGATGAGGAAGGACATACAGGTACCTTTCAACCCTTTATACTGAGTATTCCTATATCTTTATGGGGAAGAGATGTGATGCAACAAATGGGCGTGAAATTGACTACAGGAGGCGTCTATAGCCCGCAAACTGAGAAAATCATGAGGAGAATGGCCTTTAAGGCTGGTAAAGGATTAGGAAAACAAGAGGATGGTCAGCTGTTTCCCATTATAGCAGAAAGTAACACAAGTAGGAGAGGTTTGGGTTTTTCTTAGGGGCCACTGAGCTAATTTCTATAAAATGGGATTTAATTGTAGCCCCCGAAAAGGTCCAAAAGGATAAGATAAAGAGATATTTGGGAACTAAATTAAGCAATGCCCAAATAAAACCTTTAAAGTTGAATTTACTTATTGATAATCTTAAGACCTTAAATGATTTTCAGAAGCTACTAGGTGATATAAATTGGATTTGCCCATATTGCAAATTATCTAACTATGAGTTACTACCTCTATTTGAGATTTTGAAAGGCAATCCAGATTTGCAATCACCTAGACAACTGACCCCTGAAGCCCGAAGATGTCTTCAGACGTTAGAAGAGGCTTTGGCTAAGGCCCAAGTAGATAGAATTGATCTGTGTTATAGCTACAGATTTAACTCCCACAGGAGTATTTTAGCAAAGTGGACCTTTGGGCTGGGTTTATTTGCATCACTCCCCTGCTAAAGTTCTATCCTGGTATCCTGAATCTATAGCACAGCTGATAGCAAAGGCCCTGAAAATAAGTGTAGGAGCTTTTGGTAAACAACCAGAAGCCATAATTACCCCCTATACACCCAAACAAATAGAAGTGTTAGCTGCTACTAATGACGAATGGGCAGAGGTGTGTACAAGTATGTCAGGTGAATTTGATAATCATTACCCCTCTAGCCCTTGGATTCAGTTTGTTTTAAGAAATCCTGTGATTTTTCCTAAGATCACAAGGCTAAAGCCGATTGCAGGTGCCATTAATGTATTTACAGATGGATCTAAAGGAGGCATTGGAGTGATATATAGGGAAGGTTATCCCCCCAAAATTTATCTTTTTCCACATATATCAGCACAAGCAGCTGAGCTGAATGCAGCCTTGCAAGTGTTTCTAGAAATAGAAGAATCTTTTAATTTAATATCAGATAGTCAGTATGTGGTTCAAGCTGTACAGCGATTGGAAAATGTGGGTTTGATAAAAAAAGTCATCTGCTGTTTTTGAGCTATTAACTGCAATACAAACAGAGGGCAATGCTATTGCAGATAAATTTACCCAGACTGTATTTGCGTTTCTAACAAGCTCACCAGTGCAACTTGCACAGGATTTTCATAATAAATTCCATGTTAATGCCACTACTCTCCGGCATAAGTTTGGAATTTCAAGAGAACAGGCCCGAGAAATTGTCCTCCAATGTGGCCATTGTGTTTCATTGTTGCCACAACGGAGTATTGGAGTTAATCCTCGAGGGTTAAAACTCTTGATGAGTTGGCAGATGGATGTGAAACATGTCCCTGAGTTTGGAACTTTAAAGTATGTACATGTTTCCATTGATACCTGTTTTGGAGTAATTTTTGCATCAGCACATGCAGGAGAAAAAGCACATGTTATTTCTCATTGCCTCCAGGCTTTTGCAGTCTGGGGCCTTCCAAATATAAAACAGATAATGGTCCTGCTTATACTTCCAAAAAATTTAAGAATTTTTGTCAAGCTATGGGTATACATATACATCATGGATTACCTTACAATCCTCAGGGCCAAGGCATAGTAGAACGTGCCAATGCTAGCCTTAAGCCTTAATTAAACAAAAAGGGGGGATAGGAGCACAATTTCAGTCCCCCAAAGATAAATTAAACCTAGTATTATTTATACTTAATTTTTAAAAATTGGATTTGCATGGCTGTACTGCCGCTGATAGGCACTGTTCGCCATGTGCCCAGAGGGCTAACTCTGTGTTGTGGAAAGATGTCCTCACAGGTCAATGGAAGGGTCCCACCAACCTAAGGCAAGAGGCCTGTGCCATAAAAGCTGCTTGGGTTTTGAGGATGGGTAAGAGGGAACCCCTTGTCAGGTAAACGTAAGGCAGATGCGGTCCCTGGAGGTAGAGGAGGAAGTTCCAATCAGGACAACCTAAGGCAGATGCAGTCCCGGAGTTCTTATTTAAACAAAAAGGGGGAGATGTGGGGAGCGGGCGTCGCCACATGGGTCAAAGATGGCGCCCTGGCTCTGTGCTAAAGCCCCATAACCTCGATTGTTTACCTCAGTCTCAATCATGCACATGTGTACCTCGTTTGAGAGGTTAGTACAACATCTTGCTAGATCGTTCTATCAGCCAATCCTGCAAGCTGCCTTGGATGTGTGCGGCTATGATTCGGTGTTGTGAGGTGACATGAATAAATGGAAGAGATAAGTGTGAACAGTCTCAGAGTGAGAGATGGAGAGAGCGAGATTTTTGAGAGTGAGTGAGTGATATGATATGATTGATTGATGATGATGGAGAGACTGGAGACTGACTAAGAAGCTGGGGAAGCTGCAAGAAACCTCCTAATAAAGAGAAGCGGCTGCAGCTGCTCTGAACCTGCTTTTTGGAGTTAATGTCATTTATTCCACTCTCTGCTGGTCAGAGATTGGGCTCCGACACTAGACAGGATAGCTATACCCATAAAATCTCAACATTGTAGTTGTCAATATATTACTAGTTTGTCTAGGCATCACCAGTTGACATAACAACCCAGATGGGGTGGAATGAGTTTCTAAGAGAGGAGAATCTACCAGGTGAGCTCCCTGGTAAACTCTCTATTTCAAAGTCATCAGCTCCAATTACATGTCCATATGAAAAACGCTAAATGGTATCAGTAGGTTGTACATGTATATGTATGCTTGTGTAACAACAATTATTAAAGAAGAGGTCATGAATTTTAGAGGGAGTAGAGGACATGGGAGGAGTTGGATAGGGAGAGAGGACTGGAAACAATGTAAATACATTATTCATGTATGAAATTCCCAAGACATAAATATTTAAGTAAAAAGGAAAATCTTAAAGGCAATTAAAGTAATACTAAACTTAAAACTAGTGCAATGAAACTAATGTGAAATGAAGTTTATTTTTCACTGGCTCTGAATTCCATCACCATATCTCAGCTGGTAGAAAAAAAAACTCCCATAAGCTGTACTTTTACCTGAGTTCTTTGTGCCTCACTTACATAATAAATGAATGAATGAATAGATAGATGATAGATAGATAGATGATAGATAGATAGATTAGACAAAATAGAACTAAGGACATTGGTAACTTATTTCTAGGACAGAGACTAAAATAAAGACAGAGCAATTTGGGGGTTGTCTTACCTTGTGTGTCATTATGTTAAGTAGAGAAATTGATGCTGCTTCCCAACACAGCCTGGCAGCATGTTCTTAGAAAAGACAGTCTCAGTGCAAACTAGGTGGAATGTGACTGAAAACTCTGTGATTTGTTCTAGAATCACCATCATAAAAAGACAGCTTTGATGAAAATAATCTGAAATTGTCATATAAACTTTAAATTTTACTCATATTAATTCATTAACTTGTGGTTTGAGTATGAATAAGTACAGGTGTACAAAGGTGGAGGTCAGCCCTCTCCTCCTGCCCTACTTCTCTTATTGCTTCTGTTACTACACTGCTATGTATGTGAGATTTGTCAGATTCTCCCATTGTTACCTTCCATGTCCTTGTACAAGTGTTACGATTGCTGTTACAGAGGTAAGGCAGCATATCTGGATCCTGTACATGGGTTGTAAGGCTCCACTGCAGGGTTGTATGCAAAATACACTTACCTGCTGAGCCATCTCTCTGGCCCTATAATATAAACTTGAAGAGGTGTTGCAAAGTACTTTAAAATTATCTGGTACCTGGGTTCCTTCCTTCCATAAACTGGTTATGTTCTTGGATGAAAGGCACTCACACAGCTTTTATATTTTAGTGTGTCTTAAGCAACAAAATAGCTAGGCAACTGCCTAGCTTCCATGCTCTTAGACTCTACTTTTCCATTGATAACGCAAGTTATTACTTACTATGCTTCATCTGGGCTGCTCTTGGCTCCAACCAGGCACCCTCTGGGCCATGTTCTCTTGGCACACAGACCATGGTTACTCTTCTAGATTTTATATTCCACAGTTGCTCTGTCTCTCTCTTCTTCCCTGTGGTTTCTCCCCTGAGAAACCTAAACCCCATCTATGTCTCTTCTCTCCAGCTATTGGCTGCTGGCATCTTTATTTACCAATAAGAATTAACAGGAGCAGTAAGAAGTTTCAGACGGTGGTTTCTCCCATTTTAACAAGACCCAGAGTCAAACGTGATGGATTTGGTTGTGATGTAATTACAAAAGTGCCACTTCTTAGCATTGTGGAGCTTTGCTTCTCACACATGTCACGGGCTAGTTGGGGACTCTACATATTTCCTTAGTAATCTGGGTTGATGGAGGCTGTACCATTTGAAATGGCACTGCAGATAAACTTTCTTATAAAAATGATATATCTGTGATGTGTAAAATGATATTCTTCTACTCATAAATATAATGAGTTAAAAAAGAAACAGATGAAAACCAACAGAGTATCAAGGAGGTTAATTCCTGCCTGAGGTTTGATGTATGTAACTTGTTTTCTGGCTAGTATGTTTCACTTGATATATCTGCTTTCCTTATATTAAGGAGTTTTCTCATTAGTCTGTGCACCCTACTGTCTCTTGTGCTAATGAACCAGAACACTTGCTTTGCAGTTGATTCTGAAAATGAACAGTTACTAACATGCCTTTCATGATGGTATCTTTTGGCCATTTTTTTTTTCTCCAGGGAGTCTTGCTTGACTAAGTGCTGGCTGGCATTTGTGAACTTCCCCAGGCTCATGTCTTTAGGCAAGAAGATGATTATCCCTTTTGACAAATGTGATGTCTGAACTTAGCACCCAACCGAAACCAGCACTCACAATGACAGGGTGATTTGAATATGTGTAGGTGTTCCTGTGGGTTGAGAGCACTTTATTACCACCGCCAAAATATTAACTTACATAGATGTGATGCAGAGGCCTAAAGCTAGTAGACAAGGCTAAAAAATGGAAGCTTCTTCTGCTCGTAACAAATCAGATGTAATGAGGAAAAATTGAGAAACTGAAAATGGAAATTGCTTCCCCTGCAGTGAGCTAAGAAATGGAAAGTTAGCTTCCTCCTTTATTTCTTTCTCAAACTTAATTTTATAGCAGGTTTGCTCAGCATCAACAAAACTGTTTTCTACTTAGAATAATAGTGTCCACCAAGATCACTACAAGAATGCAAAGTACTTTTATTTTAAATCATAGTACAAAGAGACACTTGGAAACAATCTAGCATCTTTATCATGTTTGTGGCCTTTCGTGATTCATTGTATCATAGAGGAATCTTGAGACATTTGAAAATGATCCTTCTTTCTCTTCTGTGAGGATGACTGTTGGGTGTGGTGTGTTAAGTGTACTGTACCTTTTAAAGTTCTATTTGTTTCTAAAATGACTGATAGCTATTCTGTCTTTCAATAATCTGGGATAATTCCTTGTGCTGATTAACTTCAGCCTGAGTAAGCTCATATTTCTGGTTATGTTACTGTGACAAAGAAGATAAATTTATACTCAGAGAAAGGAGATAGGTGAATATCCACTCAAATTCTGCAGCTTCCATACATATTTTAGTTGATCATTGCTATCATTAAATGCCATAAGTAAGTTACTCATGAAGAAAGAGGTTCATTTAACTCACAATTTAGGAGTCAGATTGTTTGATAAGTATAGAACCTGCTATTTTTTGCACCTGCTATTTTTAGCACAGTGAAGCCCTTGAGGGAAGATGGATCATATATTGGAGCATAAAGCCAAGGAGAGATTCAGAGATCAAGGATTTTGTAACAATTCAGCAAGAACTTATTCCAAGGGACCAGAGTTTCCTACAGAATAGGGGATCCCCAGCAACTTAAACACTTCCCTTTGGGCTCCACCTCCTAAATTTCCAATCACATCAATCTGGAGACCATGCATAAATATTTGGTGATGAAACAACATTGACATAATATCATATGGGGAGGTAAGGCTTCTGATGTTGGATGAGAAGACAGGACAGACGGTGTTGCATAATCCATGAATATCCATCTACTCTTCTTGGTTAGTATATTGTATATTGAAGAAATCAACCTGAATCATTTCTTATTATAACCCATTTTCACAATTAAAGGTGAGTGCTCATACTTCCTGGGATATTGTTCTGAGATGAGGATAGCCAGGGCCTCTGTGTCCTATACAGTTTTAAGAGTAAGATATGAACACATCTTTCTTGTTGTGAGAAAAAGCCCCTATGAGATATTGCAGCATTTTTATAACTTTTGATATAAAGGTCCCAGCATTAGGAAGGTTGAGAACCACTCCCCTAAAATATTATTTTAATGCTTGCACTCAGAAACTCTTGATATGTCCGGCTTTACTGCTTTAGTAAGTTAACCATGTTGATTACCTTAAAAACACCCAAATAATTCTTCCTAGGAAATTGGAGGAGGTGGTAATTTAAAGGAGAAGTTTGAATGAACATGAATCAGATGGTGCTGAAGCTGCCACTGTGTAAGAATAGAGAGAAGCACTTTGCTTTCCTTCTTAGAGCTCTGAGCTTCAGGGGCCCTTGCATTTAAACTAGCTATGCGACCACATATTACAGTTTTTTGGTTTTTTTGTTTTGTTTGTTTTTTGGGTTTTTTTGTTTGTTTGTTTTTGTTTTTTTTGAGACAGGGTTTCTCTATATAGCCCTGGTTGTCCTGGAACTCACTCTGTAGACTAGGCTGGCCTCGAACTCAGAAATTTATCTGCCTCTGCCCCCCCCCCCCGAGTGCTGGGATTAAAGGTGTGCGCCACCACGCCTGGCACAGTTTTGTATATTCTTGTTCTTGTACTTGTCAGCTCTAAACTTCTCTCCTACATGGGCAGTTAAACTTTTTTCTAACTTGTTATTGGATATTTTCATTCTTGCCTCATCCTTGGAGCTCATTGTGCTAGTGGGTGATAATTTTGGGTCCATTTCAGGAATATGGATCATCACAGGTGAATGTACTTTGGGAGATCCTTCTGCATTAAGTAGATGGGAGAAGTAAAATATAATAGGGAGTCATTTCTTTATATATGATCATGATTCCGGCGTTCACAGCCCTGTGTTAGATGCAGAGAAACCATATAAGGTAAGCACTTTATAGCCAGAATGACAAAGTCTTATCTGAGACTCACCAGGGAGGGATACTCTTAGAATCAGAATATTCATTTATATATATTAGACTATCTTATACAGTCTGAAACCTTTAATCACTGGATGGCTCTTTTAGTATAAATCAAAATATAAGTACAAACAGGGGTAACTGACTTCAAGCCATGTAAAAATCCTGTTTATTTTAATAAAAATTGTTCCTAATGATTTGAATCTGAAACATCCACCAGAGGCTCCCCTGTTTTAAATGCTTGTTTTTCAGTCCATGGAGCTTATCCTCTTCTCCAAGAAGAGAGGAGTGGATGAGGGAGAGAGAGGAGTAGAGGGAAGAAAAGGTCTGGGAGGAGAGAAGGGAGGGGATTCTGAGATCTGGATGTAAAGTGAATAGATAAATTAATTAAAGGGGATGGTAAGCTGGTAGAATTAGATCACCAGAGCAGAACTTTGGAGGTTATGTTGGGTTCCTGGTTCCTGACTCTGTCTCTGCTTCCTGGTCTACTGTGAGATGAACAGGCTCTACTAAAAGTGCCAACTGTCATCATCGAGCAGTTCTGCCATAATGGACTGAGTCCTCTAAAACTATGAGCCAACTAAGCATTACCTTTCTTAAGTGACTCCTGTTAGGCATTCTGTTACATAACCCCACACAGTCATAAATTGAGTATGGATCAAACCATAATAAGTTATAATTACTGCTTACACTTGGATATCAACAAACTGCTGTGCTAAATTCAACTCACAGAAACTTGGGTCTTAGTTTTGATTTTGCTTCTAATTTATTGTAGCTAATTGTAATGTTAGTTGACTTTGTCTCCTTTTTATCAGTAAAGTGATATAAGAATGAAATGGAAGGCATTTTAGGTAGAGAAAATTAAAACATGTAACTCAAACTTTTATAATACTATGATCCTTTTTAAAATTTATTTCTATTTTAAATTTTGTGCATGTGGAGTATGTGGGAGTGTGTGCTGCATATGTGCAGGTACCCACAGAGGCCAGAAGAGAACATGGATCTAGAGTTACAGGTGGCTGTGAGCTGCCTGATGTGGGTACTGGTAACCAATCTTGGGTCTTCTGGGAGAACAGCAACTGCTCTTATTCCCTGGGATATCACTCCAAGCTAAAAAATCCAGGACTCTTAAAACAATATAAAAGTAGTCTTAAGTCTTTCCTTATCCCATCCTATAAATAGTTTTGGGATAGATTGTAAAAGAACAACTACAAAAAAGAATCATTTCACCTTTCTTACTGTGTTACTCAGGTTTTTTGTTGTTGTTAAATACCTGGCACTGGATTCCTTATATATATATAAAAAAAAGGTTTATTTAGCTCAAAGTCTAGAAGAACAAAACTTAAGACATTATAGAACTGTCTGCTCACCTCCTGGTGAGGCCTGCTTGGCTTTACCATAACATATCAGAGGAATGCAGAAGGGATCACTTTGTGGTGTGCACAAACCTTTATAAATGTGCTCTCATAGAAGTATCTAGGCTTCTGGGAGGATAACACTAGACCTGCCTGAGGAACCTACATTCTATGTCCCAACCCCCTCCTGCTACATTTTTATGTGCAGTACATTGGTGACTGAGCTCGCAGTACCCAGCAGTTTATGGTACAATCCACATTTAAACCATGCAGGATTAGTAAGATCAAGTATATAGAAATTAATTTAAAGTTTTATGTTTTCTTTTTAACATTCTTTCAATGTTCAAATACTGACATAAAGGAACAAAGTTGTTTTTTTTTTTTTTTCCTGGATTCTCACTATAAAATCTCAAAATGAATAATAAAATGACCAAGTGAAAAAACATGTTCTAAACAAGGCCCAAATATAATTTTATTGCAAGAATGATAAAAGTCACTGCTTCCTGTGAGAGTTGATAGAGATGATTGGACTAGTCTGGAAGAAAAAAAAATCTGTTTTTTAAAATGAGTCTGAGAACCAAGGGAAATAAATGCATGCGATAATTTTTAAAAGGCAAAGTATGTAGTGGTAGCCTGTTTACTTAGTGTTTAAAAAGGCCTGAATTCATCCCAACATAGGAAAAGGAAAGGACAAAAGAAAAGTCAAAATGATTCCTAATGCCATGAAAGTAGGGCCAAAGGCAATGGGAGATACACAGTCTGTGCAACAACTATGCACTTCCTATGTGCCAGTCAGGGTCCTGAGATAGCTCATCTAGTCCAATGAAGAACAGGAGGAGGGAGTCATCATTTCTCAGGCCTTGCCACTTGACTTGTTTACATACCTGAGGACTCACAAGAGGACTTGCAGCCAATCATGACCAGAGGGCAGGGTCAAAGAATAAGGTCAAGCAGTAAGTATCTTTCCTATCTGTATAATTAACACAGCAAAGGCAAAGAAAGCAGATTAGAGAATACATTGAAATGAAATCAATGTCTAGAAAACTCAGGAATATACAAAATCAATGTAACATTTCTTAAGCATGAGCCCATAGATATGCCAAGTGGACAGGAGTAGGGAGGAAGACCAAGAAGCCTCAGACGTACACAAGAAGCTAAGGAAACTAAGGAATAATGAGAGTAAGAGAATAGTCTTCCCCAAGGAAGAGCATACCAATCAGTTATTCAATACCATATGGTCAGCCATGAAAATATACATACTAGAAATATTATAAAGACTGAATGGGTATATACATATATGCATTAAATAACAATTAATGAAAAAAGGCCATGAATTTGAGAGAGCAAGAAAGGATATATGTGAAGGCTTGGAGAGAAGAAAGGAAAGAGTAAAATGATGTAATTATAACCTCAAAAAAATTAAAATCAATGTAATTATTTAGAAAATGGGTATCCTCTGCAACAAGGGAAAAATATGAAATCGGAACAGAAAGAGCATGGGCCATGACATCAGCATGATCTCCAGTGGCAATATAGACTCCGGACATTAACACACATGGCCTGTAGCAGCACAGGCTACAGACATCAGTGGCTCCAGTAGAACCATTGACCTCAACATGGCCCTCAGAGACATCTTGGACCAGGAGCATCAACAATGAGCTCTGGCAACAGAGCAGACCAAGCTCATCACCTTGGCCTCAGGTTGAAATCCAAACCAGAGACACTAACTTGGATTCCTGCTGCAGCACAAACTAGGGATGTCAACCTGGCCTCCAGCAGCAGCCCAGATCACTAAGACCCACTTGGCCTGGGTCAATAGCATGGATCACAGATGCCAACATGGTCTTTAGAGACCATGGACCCAAGAGATGTTCCGAGGAGATCCAGACCAGAAAATGATTGATACTTTATCTTGAATATCTGGCCATTTCTCAGAACTAGGAAGATCCTTATCTGGGCAACATGTTGGGATTTGGGGTGGGGCTGAGCCTATGAAAGCTCCAGGATGCTCTACACCATCCTTTCTGCTCTACCCAACACCAAAATGCCCCCTGGTCCACCACAGCCTTCTCTCACATCTGTCAACACTGTTAAGCCTCTAATCCCACCTCTCTCCACTTCACAGGCATTGACTGATGGCTCCACTCCTCTGTCTCTCCCAACTCTATCCACTGCACAGGCATTGATCAGTTATTCCGCTCTTCCATCTTTCCAATCTTTCTATTGCATACTTGTTTATCATAGTGGCACTGGAGACTGCAGTGTGACATACAGTATACCCTTTTGCTCAAAGAGCTTTTTCATGCAAACATTTAGACTCACAATTGAAAAAGTGGGCCATAAAGGCTTCTGTAACACCCCTTCCCAAATAATAGCTTAGACATAAAAGCACTGAAGAGAATTCTTAAAAATTGTGCTAAGGATGGTAAGTGTAGCTCTCCACAATTGCTGGTTTCTGGCATGGGTATAGGTGGGGAAGGGACCAGTTTTCTTTGAGGGGCTGGGCACTGAGGATTTAATCATGCTCCAGTAAGTATATGAGCAATGGGCAATTCAAGTTGGTCCCATGGTTGCTTTTGTTTGTTTGTTTGTTTGTTTGTTTTGTGATAGTGGTTGTTTCTAGCTTTAATTTCTTTCTTTTTGAGGGGAAGGGTCAGAAGGTCACAAGGGCAAGGAGACCTAGGATGACTGGGAAGTGAATGTTATTAGAGTCTATTATATAAAATTCCCAAATAACCAATAAAAATATTTAGTTGGAGAAAAAGCACCTGGTTTTAGTCATTTGGAAGCTGTTTCTACAGAAAATGAATAAATGATATGAAGGTCAAGTTGACAATGTCTCAAAAGTTCACATGGCTCTAATGAGATCAGTTTTCTTCCCAGAACCCCATGCTTCCACACATTTGTTCCAATACCAAAGCTAGCAAGCCTGATACATGGAGTTGATGTTATTTTTGTCTGTTAAGCTGGTCAAGCCAGCTTAATCTTTGGGACCACTTTGTTACATTTTAGAAAAGAGATTTTTATCTGTTTTATTTCTGTGTTTATTCTATTTCCAGGTTGCCATTTACTGAAATGTTAGGGAAATTTACTGATGCAAAAAACTTTAAAATTCTAATAATATCAAAGCCCCCAAACTTGTCAACCAGTATAAAACCACTTATCTCATCCTGTTTTAGTCCCAATGTGTGAAAGAGTTTTGAGGTTGTCATCTTGTCCTCTTATAGAGAGATGCCGGATCCATCAGGAGCCTGAGGTTGTAGAATAGAGCATCACCTGAAGCTAGATATAGTGGAGATGGCTCCTGGATCAGGAGCTGCTCACTGAGCTGTTGGAGAGTGAGTGTGCAGATCTGTCACACAATGACCTTTGCAGGAACAGGCATGGGCAGAACTCATAAGCTTTCTCTCAGGAATCTCACTACACTTAGACTGAGGATCCACCAAAGATTCCCAATCCTCTGTCCTAACAAAAGAAAAAGTAGGTGCCATGTACCTTCCCCTGAGTGTTTTCTGTTACCAAGTCCCATTCTTTTGGGAAACTTGCTTCAGCAGACTGCAACAGTAAAACATATTCTCCCTGAAACTGTTTTACCTAATGAGATGAAGAAACACAAGCAGGGACAAGGAAAGTAAATGTGGAATATCTAGACACATACCAGGTTTGTGTTTCATTAGTGAAGAGCTAACTATCTTTGTGAAGAAAAGACAGATCTTATGGGAAATCTCAACCCCCATACTGTCCAAATACTGAGCCTCAAGCAGGTTAAAATATGCTTCCCTCACTCCACAAAATGGAAATCCAGTAGAACAGCTATGTTTTATGGTTGAAAAGCTGCAAGATAAAGAGTCTCTCAGAAGATCAGAACAAAGGCAAGCCTCACAGTCAAAACTGGGCAAAAACAAGGTCAGTAAAATTGTCAATTGTCTAGTGCCCATGGCCATAACAAAATATCAAACTCAGCCAAGTTCTGGCAGGATTAAAATAGATCCTCATACAGAAGGTCCACCTAACCTCAGTATATATGTAAGGTAGAAGATGTAGAGCTTTCAACAACAACAACAACAACAAAAAGTATAAAGAATGCCCAAAGCAATAATAGTAGAGTTTGAAAAATAAATCATCAGAAAATAACTTGGATATGATACATATGGGAAATTACCAGAAAGGGGATTTTATAAAAAAAACAAAAAACAAAAAAACAAAAAAAACACACCTCTTATATGTTAAGGACCATAATGGAATAAAATGGACAACTTATAAAACTAAATTTGTAATGACCTTAGAGGGTTGGAAATTTTAAGAACTACTTAAAAGTTAAGGCTGGATTTGAAAACTCTATAGCAGAAGAATACTTTTTTTTTTTTTTTTTTTTTTTTTTTTTTTTTTTTTTTTTTTTTGGTTTGGTTTTTCGAGACAGGGTTTCTCTGTGTAGCCCTGGCTGTCCTGGAACTTACTCTGTAGACCAGGCTGGCCTCGAACTCAGAAATCCGCCTGCCTCTGCCTCCCGAGTGCTGGGATTAAAGGCGTGCGCCACCACGCCCAGCTCAAGAATACTTTTAATAAGCGAATCAGAAGGATCAGAACAGGATAGTAATATGGAGAATGTGTCCATACGGAGCTTCAAAGTCAGTGATTCTCAACTTTTCTAATGCTGAGATCCTTTAGTACAAATCCTTACGTTGTGGTGAGCCCCAACCATAAATTATCTCATTGCTACTTCATGACTATGATTTTGCTAGTTACAAATTGTAATGTAAATATTTGATTTACAGGATATCTGTGAACTTCTGTGAAAGGAAGGAATGCCTTTCCCCAAAGGAGTCATGACCCATAGACTGAGAACCACTATTCTAATTTGAACTAGAATAAATATGATCAGATGGTTCGTGGACAATTTTTAAATAACCAAAAGCATATAATGTCATTAGAGGCTTGTGAATTTAAATGATGCAATACTACCATACTAGCAGGAATGGCCATAGTTCAAACCACTGACCACACCAAAGGCAAGTAGACATGTGAAATCAGAAAAACACTCATCCTTTGGCAGAAACATCGAACTAATCTAACAGCTTTGGATGACATTCTGGCAGTTTCTTGCCATGTACCTCATGTTCCTTGGTGTTTACTCAAATCAATAAAAATCGTTCATCCATGCAAACACTCCTCACAGACAGTTATAGAAGCCTCACTCATTATTGTCCAAACTTTTGAGAAAATGAGTGGTTTCAGTTCAGGTGAATAGCTAAATAAACTGTTATGTCCAGAATATTTGCGCTGAAGCTTGCCAGCCATGGAAGAATACAGAGAAACCATAGATGAACACTACTAAAAGAAAGAAAACAATTTGATAAGGCTATCTAATTTCTCTACGATATGATTCCAACTATATGTTAGTCTAGAAAAGACAAAATTATAGAGACAGTGGTGGCCAGGAGTTAGGAGAAAAATAGTAGGAATATGAAGAGTGTAGGGGTATTTTTAAAAACTAAAATATTCCATATATGTATTGAACACATGACAATGTATATACACGTCTTTGTATACATGTGTATATTAATATAAATATTATATAAACAAAGTATATAATATTTGTGAAACAAAGTATTGTATACACATAGCTTTAAATACCTGACCCTCTGTTAGAGCAGTAATACATGCCTGTGGGTTAACCTGTTGACACAAAGGTTCCATATATTTTCTTGATCATGATCTACTTGACAGTTAGTTGTAATATTTAAGACAATTATAAAAAAAAGAGGAAAGCATTCTTCTTTGCCCAGGAAGTAGTTATTAGACATTCATAATTCATATAAAAAACTTCTTGATGCTGGTGACCATTAAAGTGCTGGTTTTAGAAACATTAATTTTGATGTTTATGGCTGAATCAAAATTCTACTTTTAAAAAACTAGCAGTAGTAGTAAACTAATAAAATATTACAATTTTTATTGTATTCGGGTTCTTTTTTTTTCTGCTTCTATAGGCAGATGAAACTATAATACTTTAAAGATATTCTTGGAAACTAGGAAATGTTATTCTGATATACTTTAATCTTATTGATTGCCTTGGATAAGTAAAAAAAAAGTCACTTAATATTTGACCTATAGTTGATTGTGATCATTTTCCTTCTGGAAGCTATTTCATTACTTAACACAGGGATGAGTTGGTTTGAAAATGGTAGAGAATATGTGAAACCAGTTGAGAGAACAAGATGTCTAGAACAGAAAAAGAGGCGGGGAAATCAAGGATTCTGTATAAAACAATGATAATATTAATTCTAAGTAATATGTCCTCAAAATATAGCCACATCCTGATCCTTACATTGTATAGATAAAGGAATTTATGTGTGTAATAAAGCATCTTGATGCAAGGCATAGCAGTACCCTAATTCTAGGTACCAGGATGCTGTGACAGAAGGACCACAAGTTTAAGGCTGGCCTGGGATACACAGCAAAACCCTATATCACAAAAGATAAAATAAAGTGAGAAAAAATAAAAAGGGACTATAGACATTATATTATTTAAAAATATTTATAGACCTCTAATGAAATTTAAATCTTGATTTAACAAAAACTAATCTTGTTGGGATTATATTTAAGCGTATCCAGGGTGATTATTTTTGTGTAGAAAGTGTGAAAGAAAAACTTCAATTGTTATAATAAATACACACACACACACACACACACACACACACACACATATGAAAACTAGTAATCTTATGCTTATTAGGAAATGTGAAAGAAATATATTTGTATCCCAGCTATGTACTGATCAATGTTCCCACTGCAGTAAATTTTAAAAGGTATATGCAACTTAAAAAAGAAATCTGCAGGATAACATTGGAAGTCTTCAGGAGCCTCTGGACTTTGGAAGGTACACAGCTGAGTCGAGGCTCAGTTTCATGCATCAGCTTTTCTGCTTGAGTTATTAGCCATTATAAAACAAAACCTACAGGAAAGAAAGCAGTTCAAGACTGGATGTTGCATAAAAAGGACTCCAGAGAGGTATAGGTGGATTAGGGCTCCCAAGGTCAAAAGGCTTAGTGGCTAGTTCTCTTAGAAAAGAGAACAGAAACAGGCACACTCCAGTAAACTGTTTGCCATTACAGGTATACTCTGCTCTCAAGGGTTTCAGGACAAGCATTTTAGGGTTCATCAGGAAAGATCAAAGTAGAATTTTCAGTGGTATCTGTGATTCAAACAAGGTGACAAGTGAGTGATTCAGATCTCAGGAGAAAGAGGGTTTGGCAGTTAGAACCTCAGATGAGAAACCAGAAAAAAAAAAAAAATGCCATCAGTAGAATGAGCCTTGCAATACACCCAGGATGCAAGTGATAAAAGAACAGAGAAAAAACATGAAATGATTGGTAGATGTCTTGATGATAGATTTCTGAGAAGCCCTTGTATCTCTCTATAAGTTTTAAAATTTACTGAAATTGGGGGGAGGAGGAAGCAGGAAAGGAGGAAGGAGAGAGGAAGGAGGAGGGGGAGACAGAATATGGGAAGAGGAGGGGAGAGAGAGAAGGAGAGTTGAGAGCATATGAATGAGTAAGAATTGAAATGGATGATAGAATCAACAAAAACAGAAGGGTGAGCTCCCACACACCCTGTTGTTTACTGTGAGAAATGAAGCCTAGAAGTCTAAAGTTCCTTTAAGGGAACTTTATCTTGATTAATTTCCTAGTTTTATTCACCTGGAACCTGGGTGTGGCTTCTGTCATGCCAATCTGAGTTTCACTTAAGCCTGAAGTCCTTTTGGACTGCAAATGGAATACTTAACCAGGCTTTGACCTACTGCTAAAACACAAATCCCAAGCTGCAAAACATTTTGAAAAGTGTAATTCACATGTGTTCTCTTGCAACATTTGATTAGTGATAAGAAACTAAAATTACAAGTAAACATACCCCCAAATGCTCAAATGCCAACAAGTTACACACTGTGTTTGCAAATACCCCACAAATAAAAGAAAAGAATGTTGAAAAATAGAAAATACATTTAGCTAAATGGAGATGAATCAGATAAAGCAAAACGAAAACGAAAACATAAACAAAAACAAACCATAGTCTCTAAAGCTATGATTACAAATTTTTAAATACCAAGTATGACCTATGAATATAGTTATTTAAAAAGCAATTATCTAAGGTGTCATAGCAACATTTTGAAATATCTATAAAATAAATGAGTATTCAAATACACCCTCATGAAACTGCCCAAGCTTATTCAAATTCACTAATTTTTATATAATAAATGCTTGTCTTTTGAGTTAGTCATAACCTTATTAACAGAATGTTTCAGAGACCTCACCAAAAGAGAAATTCTAGGATTGTTTCTATCATGAAAATAAGTGCAAAATTCGCTTTGGGTATGGAATAAAATATAGTTTGTGTGGGCAGAAAAAAAAGTGTGTATCATGATATATTGCATTCAATCCAGAATATCACCCCAAGTTTAAAGAAGTGACAGTTTCCTTTCTTCCCCATTTCCTTGATCCCATGCCTCCTCATTCTTAATTTAGACCTTAGTTTAGTGGAATACATCCTTCAGGCATTTTCTCAGAAATAGCTCCTAGAGATATGTGTTTTGGTGGTTA
Source organism: Mus minutoides (assembly GCA_902729485.2). NCBI lineage: Eukaryota > Metazoa > Chordata > Mammalia > Rodentia > Muridae > Mus > Mus minutoides. Next base: position 107,307 of record LR753649.1, read on the forward strand.
TACATATCTGAAAATATCTTCTCTCATTAATGACAGCATTACCTGGTAGTCTTCCATACCTGATCCTGTCTAAGGTACTGATGTGTGAAGAGGTAAGAAATCGTATCCTCCTTGAAATAATCATGGGATAATAATCAGCTGTGAGTGGAGGCCATGTTGTTTGGACTTTTAGTCCTAACATTTAAGTCATTGCAACCTTCTCATTTCCTTAATCCATTAAGACAGATCAGTTGAATGTCACTAAGATGATGGAGGCTTGTAATTAAGGAGCTTACTCCTGAGTCATTGTTCAGAGGGGTTTTGCTCTGGAAAGATTCTAGCTTACATGATTGAGAAGTAAGCTTATATATTTGAGTAACTTAGCATGTCCTGGATAATTAAGTGAGGATTGCAGTTTTGTTTGGAAATAATATCTTCTTGATAATTTTGAAGCATTTCTTTATTGTTCTCCATTTTCTGACACTGTGTTGAGTTCAAAATCATATTCTGATTCTTTTGCATAACATCTTTTAACAACTAAAAAGGATAATTTGTTTTTATTTTCCATGCATGTGCCCACAGAGGCCAGAAGAAGGCACTGAAATTACAGGGGTTTATAAGCCACCTAATATGAGTCCTGGGAATTGAACTCATGTCTTCTGGAGTAACAGTATGATCTTTTAGTGGTTTAGACAACTCTCTAGCCCCTGAGAACACCTTTTATTTTCTTTCAAAATTAGGAGCTTCTTTTGATAATTTGTTCATAGTGTGGTGAAATAAAAATATGACTTGTTAAGCATTTTTTTTTTCATTCAATTTGAGGATATTCTTACAGGCTTTTAACCCCAAAATAACTTCCTTCCAGTTATAGTAAATTTTATAGTATTTGAAAAACATCCTTTTGTTTTCATTTTGGAACTTTGTGTAGATTGCTACTGTATCATCTGGATTAGTTATCTGATTTTATCTGTATTGCGCAAATTTATATCTAAACTTCATATTCCAAAATACTTAAATTTTCATATTCCAAATACTTAAGTTTTAAACACCTTGGTTTCTAATCAATTATAAGTGGTAGCCTAGTCAAAAAAAGGTATTGAACATGGTTAGAAATTTTTTATGTATGATAAGCCTTCATGAGTGTCTGTCTTATATGCATTTATATATTTTTTTCAGGATTTATTTTTTTTCAGGAATTCATAGAAACCACACCATGAGGAAGGGTGTGTGTGTGTGTGTGTGTGTGTGTGTGTGGTTTGAGGCTATCAATACTGAATTATAGGATACCTTTGGTCATATTAAGATTACTTAATCTTTTTGTAGTAAGCTATTACAATGTATTAAATATTATCAAGCACAACATCTTTATCATTAAACCTATCACCTTTCTTGTGTCCAGTAGGAGAGGAATTTGTGATAGGGAGTGTACTGGCTGGTTTTGTGTGTCAACTTGACATAGGCTGGAGTTATCATATAGAAAACAGCTTCAGTTGGGGAAGTGCCTCCATAAGATCCAGCTGTGGGGCATTTTCTCAATTAGTGATCAAGGAGGGGGAGGGTCCCTTGTGGGTTGTACCATTTCTGGGCTGATAGTCTTGGGTTCTATAAGAAAGCAAGCTGAGCAAGCCAGGGGAAGCAAGCCAGTAAGGAACATCCCTCCATGGCCTCTGCATCAGCTCTGGCTGCCTGACCTGTTTCAGTTCCAGTCCTGACTTCCCTTGGTGATGAGCAGTATGGAAGTGTAAGCTGAATAAACCCTTTTCTCCCCAACTTGCTTCCTGGTCATGGCTTTTTTTTTTTTTTTTTTTTTTTTTTTTTTTTTTTTTTTTTGTCCAGGAATAGAAACCCTGACTAAGACAGGGAGAGAAGCAAATACTTGGAGCAAACACTGCCCACTGAGGTGATCATCTCACGTGCAGTGCTTCCACTTGGTGAAGTAGTGCAAACCATCTGCTATCCACTGTCTTGAGGTCTCATTAACTTATGTTGGAAGTTTATAGTCTCATCATTGACAATGAAAGAAGAACTAAATACTTTAAACAGTGCATCAAATGCAACGTTAATTAATGTAACTGATGTTGCTGCCAATGATTTATGATGACCTCATTTATTAACATGAGAGATATCATTCATTAAAGTACAGTTTGGGCTCTAATTCAACTCCTTTTTAAAAGGTATTATTTTTATATAAACACCCATATCCTTGGTTTTATGTAATTTATTTTGAATTTAGAGTTAAACATTCATGTCTGAAAATAAGCAAAAATTTAATTAGAAATGGTAAGTCCATAGAACTGGCAATTCAACAAGACCAACCTAAGACAAATATGGTAGCTATTTGTGGCCATTGAAGCCAGAAGTTGTGACATCTGTGTTCATGAAGTGAAGGTGTCTGGGATATAAAACAGCTTCTTCCAGCAATTTCAAGGTAAATGGTGTTATCTTAGTTTGCTATGATTTTGCCAAATGAAACAGAAACATTTTCTTTTTCTGAGATTTTATTTTAATTATAACATTTCTCACTTCCCTTGCCTCCCACCAAGCCCCTCCCATATTCCCTTCCACAGTCTCCTTCAAATTCATTCCCTTTTAAAATAAATTGTTATTACATGCATATATACATATACATATATACCACATATGTATACGTATACATATATACATATACACCATGTGTGTCTGTGTGTGTGTGTGTGTGTGTATGAGTTTATTGTGATGTCACTAATGTGACAAAACTTTATGTTAATGGGAAGAACTCAAATGTGCAGTGTGTTAGGAAGTCCTTGGTGAGCCTCTCTTACTTAACTAAGACTCTTGGCTACAGCCATGATAAAAATATTTCCTTTTGAAAAAAAAATCACAGTTTAGAAAAATTCTATCCCAACATCAATACAAAGTTGCATTTATGATTTAAGGTGGTCTACTTGTAAGAGATATGAAGTAAATTAGTGAAAACAAAGTAGTTTGTTTATTTCATCTTTGAGAATATTGGAAGGTATTTTGTTTTGATATGCTTACCACTTTATAAGATTTTTCTCTTTTGCTAGTAAACAGAAATCATCTGTCTGTAATCCTGTTAAAAAAAAAAGAATCCTGTAATTGTGTGTCACTGTTTTGAATTATTGAGGATATAGATGGAAAGAGAGGTCATTGCAAAGGATGAGTCATGTTATGAGTGTGACCATGAACACTGATGATACATAAACCCTTCTGTGACCCTTCCAAACATGATGATTACACATGGCTATGCTGGATGGTCTGAAACAGATTTTTGGACAATCCAGGGAATAAAACTGTGTGAGCAGAGGCAGTAAAAATCAGGCTTATTAATATTTCCATTTCCATTAATATGTTCTCATACATTAATTTTCTTTTTCCTACAATTTTCCAATAACCTAGTTAGCAAAGAATTCACAAGAATTATTTCATGTATGTCATAAGACTGAGATTATTTATATAAAATTCAGTAAAACAAGAAAAACCAGTAAAGAAAAAATTAAACCAGATTTTTTGTGTGTGAAAAACAATCAAATCCAACAGATATTTTGAGGTTTCTAGAGAATTTTGCAACAAAGAGAAGTGTGTGTTAAAATAGCACATTATGACAGGTTCACCAATGCCCAGCTACAGAAAACGCACCAACATGATGGCGTGGTAGACAAGACAACCTTGGAAAATTAAGAATCAGGCACAAAATATACTTTTTGCTTAACAATAAGGATTGTGATGGGAATAATTCTGAAAGCTGAGAAACACTGAGCATTTAGAGAGAATATAAGTCACTTTGGGACTCTCACATTTGCATTCTTTACTGACAGTTGAAGTGAATATTCAAATGTATATTCTAAACACATAGAGTGTTATGGAACTTGATTAGAAACCCCAAGTGCCAGGACCCTCCCGGCCCCTGCCAGGGTGGCAGTGGAGTCACAGAGTACAACTCTGGTGATGGCTTTAAAGTGTGAGGGTCTCAGGCTTTGATAACTTCTAAAAAGTCCTAAAAACTTTCTTGCTCTTTCTGAGGGTAAAGGACTGCTGGTTTAGGTGACTAACACCTGTAGCCAGGTCTATAGCTACAGCTGTAGGATTAAGCAATGACTAACAGCTGAGGATTAAGCAATGCAGCCTTTGTTCTATCTCAACAGGAACTGAGGAACTTTCAGCCTGCTATTTGGAAGACACAGGAAGAGAAGACACTTAGAGAAGTGATGATAGAGTTTATTACTAAGTTATAAAAAGTATCCTATGAAAGTTATCTAAGGGGAAAAGCAGAAAGATCCTAAGGGGGGGGCACGGGGGGGGGATGGAAAAGTGTGAAAAGATTCTAGTCTAAGTGGGGAAAGGCAAAAAGTCTCCTCTATAGATCTTGCTCCTCTCTTTGTCCTCAGTACTTATACATCTTTCAGAATACATGATCACAGGTTACAAAGTTCATCACAAATTCACACAAAAAATCAAATCATAAATTGAAATAGAAGTTTACAACAGTGAATGTTTACATGCATACCATTAGAAGTAATTATCTAGCTAAACATCTATCACCTGTCTCAGCGCCACAGGTTTAAAACCATAACTAATTTATTAGTGAAGTTTTGTATAGATAAACACAGTCAATATTTTATCTTCTGTCCTAACACCTATAATAAATCATTAGTTCCTTTTTAATGACCCCTGGTTAACTGTTTTACAACCTCTTGGAATGTGCACTGTGTAGGAGAAAGTCTGGTCACCATCTAAAAGCAAGTAACTGGTGACACCTGTGAGACTGACAGAGTTCTCATTGCAGCTTTGACTATCAGAAAAGGACCTAATAGCAGTGCCATTATAAAAGAGCTTAATAATCACAGATGTAATTTTTAGGAATTTTTGTAGGTTCATCATTAAGTCGTAATTAATCTATTTGTCTATATAGCATCACTACAAGATAATACATCTTCGTAGATCTTCAGAGATCTGCTCCAAAGGGGTGTGTTCCTACTAGTTAGTGATTGTTAAATATGTTTAACAATAACAGTAAAAGCATATTAATAGCAGGAATCTTTCCTAAAATGAGTCCCTCATAGCCTTGCTTAACAAGGGCTCACCTGTCACAGATAATATAATAATCTGAGGAAGCAACTTCAGGATGATTACCTGCTAGTTATTAGCTTGTCCCATCATGGCTCCTGACACCCAAGGAAGCCAGGTTATCCAACAACAGCACTTTTGAGTTAGAAACAGTTTCCGGAAGTAAATATAAGAAGCACATCATAAGATGGGGTACAGGCCCCAGATCAGATAGGCTGTTTTATCTGAGATAATATATCCACCCCAATACTTTTTTATTAGATATTTTCTTTATTTACATCTCAAATGATATCCCCTTTCCTAGTTTCCCCTCCAAAAGTCCCCTATCCCCTCTCACCTCCCCCTGCTCACCAACCTACACCTTCCTGCTTCCTGGCCCTGACATTACCCTATACTGGGGCATAGAACCTTCATAGAACCAAGGGCCTCTCCACCCACTGATGACTGACTAGGGATCTTCTGCTACATATGCAGCTAGAAAAATGAGTAACACCATGTGTTTTCTTTGGTGGTTTAGTCCCAGGGAGCTGTGCAGGTACTGGTTAGTTTATATAGTTGTTCCTTATATGGAGCTTCACATCCCTTCAGCTCCTTGAGTACTTTCTCTAGCTCCTTCATTGTGGACCCTGTGCTCTGTCCAATGGTGGATGGCTGTGAGCATTCACTTATATATTTGTCAGGCACTGGTTGAGTCTCTCAAGAGACAGCTTTTGTTGGCAACTCTAATAGTGTCTGGGTTTGGTGGTTTTTTATTGGATGGATCCCCAGGTCGGACAGTCTCTGGATGGTCATGTCTTCAGTCTCTGCATCGAACTTTGTCTCTGTAACTGCCTCCATGGGTATTTTGTTCCCCCTTCTAAGAAGAATCGAAGTATCCACACTTTGGTCTTCTTTCTTCTTGAGTTTCATGTGTTTTGCAAATAACACATTTGCATCTTGGGTATTCTAAGATTCTGGGCTAATACTAACTTATCAGTGAGTGCATACCATATGTGTTCTTTGGTGATTGGGTTACCTCACTTAGGATGATATTCTCCAGATCCATCCATTTGCTTAAGAATTTCATAAATTCATTGATTTCAATAGCTGTGTAGTACTCCATTATGTAAATGGACCACATTGTCTGTATCTATTCCTCTGTTGAGGGACATCTGGGGTCTTTCCAGCTTCTGGCTATTATACATAAGGCTGCTATGAACATAGTGGATCATGTGTATTTATTATAAGTTGGAACATCTTCTGGGTATATGCCCAAGAGTGGTATTGCTGGGTCTTCAGGTCCAATATTATGAGGAAGCACCAAACAGATTTCCAGAGTGGTTGAACCAGCTTGCAATCCCACCAACAATGGAGAAGTGTTCCTCTTTCTTCACAATCTTGCCAGCATCTGCTGTCACCTGAGTTTTTGATCTTAGCCATTCTGACTGGTGAGAGGTAGAATCTCAGGGTTGTTTTGATTTACATTTCCCTGATGATTAAGGATATTGAACATTTTTCAGGTGCTTCTCAGCCATTCAGTATTCCTCAGTTGAGAATTCTTTGTTTAGGTCTGTACCACATTTTTAATAGGGTTATTTGGTTTTCTAGAGTCTAACTTCTTGAGTTCTTTGTATATATTGGATATTATCCCTCTATTGGGGTTAGGATTGGTAAATATCTTTTTACAATTGGTTGGTTGCCATTTTGTCTACTGACAGTGTCCAAACATCTGCAAATACTGATATTTTGACTTCTTCCTTTCCAATTTGTAGTCCTTTGATCTCTTTTTGTTGTCTAATTGCTCTGGATAGGAATTCAATTACTATATTGAATAGGTAGGGAGATAGTGGGCAGTCTTATCCAGTCCCTGATTTTAGTGGGATTACTTCAAGATTCTTTCCATTTAGTGTGATGTTGGCTACTGGTTCGCTGTATATTGCTTTTATTATGGTTAGGTATGGGCCTTGAATTCCTGATTTTGCATAGGAATTCAATTACTATATTGAATAGGTAGGGAGATTGTGGGCAGTCTTATCCAATCCCTGATTTTAGTTGGATTGCTTCAAGTTTCTTTCCATTTATTTTGATGTTGGCTACTGGTTTGCTGTATATTGCTTTTATTATGTTTAGATATGGTCCTTAATCATTCCAAGATTTTTTTTTTATCATGAACAGGTGTTGAATTTTGTCAAATGCTTTCTCAGAATCTATTGAGGTGATTACTTTTTTTTTCCTTTGAGTTTGTTTATATGGTGGATTACATTGATGGATTGCCATATATTGAACCATCCCTACATCCCTGGAATGAATCCTACTTGATCATGAAGGATGATTGTTTTGATGTGTTCTTGGATTCAGCTTTTGAGAAATTTATTTACAATTTTTCATGGATATTCATAAGGGAAATTGGTCTGAAGTTATCTTTCTTTGTTTTATTTGTTTGGTTTAAGCATCAGAGTAATTTTGGCTTCATAGAATGAACCAGATAGAGTATCTTCTATATCTATTTTTGTGGACTAGTTTGAGGAGTATTGGAATTAGGTCCTCTTTGAAGGTTTGATAGAATTCTTCACTAAACCCATCTGTCCTGGGCTCTTCTTAGTTGGGAGACTATTAATGACTGTTTCTATTTCTTTAGGGGATATGGGAAAGTTTAGATCTTTAATCTGATCCTGATTTAACTTTGGTACCTGGTATCTGTCTAGAAAATTGTTTATTTCATCCAGGTTTTCCAGTTTTGTTGAGTATAGGCTTTTATAATAGTATCTGATGATATTTTGGATTACCTGAGATTCTGTTGTTATGTCTCCCTTTTCATTTCTAATTTTGTTAATTAGGATACTATTTCTCTTCTCTTAGTTTGGGAAAGGTTTTATCTATCTTCTTGAGTTTTTCAAAGTATCAGCTCCTGGTTTTGTTGATTCTTGTATAGTTCTTTTTGTATCTACTTGATTGATTTCAGCTCTGAGTTTGATTATCTCTTGGATGGATTTGCTTTCTTTTGTTCTAGAGCTTTTAGGTGTGCTGTCAAGCTGCTAGTGTATGCTCTTTCCAGTTTCTTTTTGGAGATTCTCAAAGCTATGAGTTTTCCTTAGGACTCTTTTCATTGAGTCCCATACATTTGGGTATGTTATGGCTTCATTTTCATTCAACTCTAAAAAGTCTTTAATTTCTTTATTTCTTCCTTGACTGAGTTATCATCGAGTAGAGTGTTGTTCAGCTTCCAAGTGTATGTGGGCTTCTAATATTTATGTTGTTATTGAAGATCAGCCTTAGTCCATGGTGATCTGATAGGATGCATGGGGTAATTTCAATAGTTTTATATCTGTTGAGGCCTGTTTTGTGACCAATTATATGGTCAATTTTGGAGAAGGTGCCATGAGGTACTGAGAAAAAGGTATATCCTTTTGTTTTAGGATAAAATGTTGTATAGTTAAATCCATTTGATCATAACTTCTGTTAGCTTCACTGTGTCTCATTTTAGTTTCTGTTACCCGGATCTGTCCTTCCATGAGAATGGGGTTCTGATGTCTCCCATTATTATTGTGTGCAGTGTAATGTATGCTTTGATCTTTACTAAAGTTTCTTTAATGAATGTGGATGCCCTTGCATTTGGAGAATAGATGTTCAGAATTGAGAGTCCATCTTGTTAGATTTTATCTTTGATAAGTGTGACGTGTCCCTCCTTGTCTTTTTGGATTACTTTAGGTTGAAAGTTGATTTTATTCAGTATTAGAGTAGCTACTTCAGCTTGTTTCTTGGGACCATTTGGTTGGAAAATTGTTTTCCACTCTTTTACCCTGAGGTAGTGTGTGTCTTTGTCTCTGAAGTGTGTTGATTCCAGTATGCAGCAAAATGTTGAGTCCTGTTAAAGTAGCCAGTCTGGTAGTCTATGTTTTTTTATTGAGAATTGAGTGCATTGATATTAAGAGACATTAAGGAAAAGTAATTGTTGCTTCCTGTTATTTTTATTGTTAGAGTTGGGATTCTTTTCATGTGGCTATCTTCTTTTATGTTTGTTGGAAGTTTATTTTTGTGCTTTTTCTAGGTCATAATTTCTGTCCTTATGTTGGAGTTTTCCCTTTATTATCCTTTGAAGGGCTAAAATTGTTGAAAGATATTGTGTAAATTTGGTTTTGCCATGGAATAGTTTGGTTTCTCCATCAATGGTAATTGAGAGTTTTGCTGGGTATAGTAGCCTGGGCTGGCATTTGCATTCTCTTTTGGTCTGTATGACATCTGTCCAGGATCATCTGGCTTTTGTAGTTTCTGGTGAGAAATGTGGTGTAATTCTAATAGGTCTGCCTTTATATGTTACTTGACCTTTTTCCCTTACTGCTTTAATATTTTATCTTTGTTTAGTGCATCTGTTGTTCTGATTATTATGTGTCAGGAGGAATTTCTTTTCTGTTCCTGTCTATTTGGAGTTTTGTAGGATTCTTGATGTTCATTATTATCTCTTTCTTTAGGTTAGGGAAGTTTTCTTTTATAATTTTGTTGAAGATATTTACTGGCCCTTTCACTTGAAAAATCTTCATTCTCATCTATACCTATTATCCTTAGGTTTGGTCTTCTCATTGTGTCCTGGATTTCCTGGATGTTTTGAGTTAGGATCTTTTTGCATTTTATCTTCCTTCTGGTCAAAGTTCCACACCAATGTCTTTGTGCCTAATGGAGAACTTAGGTGGACATTTGATTCCTCCTGCAAAGGAGGGAATATTTGGTCCATGGTCCCTGCATGCTGATGTTTCTTCATTTTGCTTGGGATGTAGCTGTCACTAAACTGTTAGGAGCTGCTATTTGCTTCTATATTCAGACAGGCTTGTTTGACATTTTTACAAGGAACCCAAGGAGATGTTACAATAAAGCTGCAGCAATCATACTGTGAGTTTAGGAAGAGCTTAGTCCATGTGAAACATGCTAGCATGCACTCTAAAGAAAAGACAGTCATAAAGTACATCACTTATACTTTCACAGTCTGAAGTCTTGGAAGCCTAACATCAAAGAGTTGGCACCTTCTTGCTTTGTCATAACATAGAAGAAAACTTAACTGACAAGAGAGCCCAGAACAGAGGATGAGTGCTAGGAAAAATCAGAAAAGCAGAATTTAGTGTTCATGAGTCATTTTTGCAACTGAGGGCTGTAGTCTACCCTAGTACAATGGTCTTAATACTGTACAGCTATTTATCTCATGAACTAGCCATGTCCAGAATCCTACCTCCCAGTACTATGACTGAGGTTTCAAGGTTAAGCATGAATTTTAATGGGAACATTGAAAACATAGCAAGATTATTTGAGATTGGAAGAAACCAAGAATTTTCTCGACTACTTAAAGAACATATAGGATAAAATTAGTGTGAAAATTCCAATATTATTATTGTGGTTTGAATCAGAATGGCCCCTATGGGATCAAATATTTGTCTACTTTGTCCCCAATTTGCTGAACTATTTAGAAAAGGTAAGGAAGTATGGACCTTGTTAGAGGGGTTGTGTTACTTGTGTTGGTCTTTGAGGTTTTAAAAACCTACATCATTCCCAGTTTGCTCTCTCTCTGTCTTGTGCTTGTGGATCATGATGTAAGCTCTCAGCTACCTTTCTAGTGCTATGACTGCCTGCCTGCCTGATGCCATACATGGTCATGGACTCTAACAATCTAATAAACTAGAAACTAAAAATACTTTCCTTTATAAATTGCTTTGATCATGTTGTCTTATCACAGCAGTAGAAAGGTAACTAAGACAGTCATTTTTCACAGATATGAAAAACAAAACTGATTATAAGATTTGAGAAAGAGAAAAACAAACCAAAATTGGACTGTTTGTTCACAATCTGTGTTACAGAGGGGCCTGAGAACTAAATAGGAGTACAGTTAGTGTAAAACAATAGAGATCCTTGTACAAACCCATTTATCTATTATGCAAAAGTTTGATAAGCATGCCAAACATGCATAATACTAAATGGTAGTGGAAAAACACACAAACACAAGCAAAGGAATAAAGTTGGATACTCATCTTGCACCACACACACACACACAAAAAAAAAACTATTCCAGACCTAATTAGTACATTAAAGACTTAAATGGAAGTGAGACATTATGAAAGCACAAGGGTCTTGCAAAACAGGAAGTTTCCATGACTGTGGTGTTGGCTCTAATACTAAACATATATGCAAACAAAGACAAAAAATTAACAAATAAGATACATGAGAATGAAAAGCTGATGCACAGCAAGTAAATGATCAACAAAATGTAAAACTAGCTAATGGATTGGGAGGAAACATTTCCAAAGTTTGTATCTGATGAGGAACTTGTATCTAAAACTATAAACTATTTAGACAATTTAATAGCAACCCCAAATAACTAGTATCTGTTTTAAATTATGACCAAAAGCAACTTGTAGAGGAAAAGTTTTATGTTAGCTTACAGTTCCATATCACACTTCCTCACCAAGTGAAGTCAGGGAAGTCAGGGCAAGTACTCAATCCTTATAGGAACTCAAGACAGGAACCTGGAGGCAGGAGCTGATATATAGGACAAGGAGGAGTGCCACTTACTAGCTTCCTATTCATAGCTTACTCAGTCTTTTTTATTATAGCACTCAGTACCAGCATCCTGACAGTGACATCACACATAAGGGGTGGGTCCCCTCACATCAATCACTAATTAAGAAAATGTACTACTGACTTGCCTACAGGCCAGTCTTTAAAGATACTTTCTCAGTTGGAAACTCATCTTCTCAAATTTGTGACAAGTTAACATAAAACTAACCTGAGCAACCTGCTATAATGGCCAAAGAACATAAATAGTTGTTTTTTTGTTGCATGTACATCTGTATGGCATGTATGTCTGCATGTATGTGTATTTGTATATGCATGTATGCACATGTGTATGTAGACTTAAAGTTGTTGTAGGGCATCTTGATTGCATCTCACATTATTTACTGAGGTAGGAGCTCTCTTTGAATCTGGAGTTTGCCAGCATTGGCTGGACTGCATAGCCTGCTTGTCATGGGGAGTCACTGCCTCTGTCTCTCAGTGCTTGAATCACAGATGACTGTCATCTTGTCTGCCTTTCCCCATGGATTCTAGGGATCCAAACTCATGTCTTCACACCTTTATGACACACTCTTCATCCATCAAGCCATTTTTTTCCGGTCCTTAAATACTTATTTCTAAAGAAGGCACCTGGAAGTTCCAACAGTGGAGTGCAAAGGCATTATGTGCCTCTAATTATGGTTGAAACACAAGCTGAGAATTCTTAGATGTCATCTTACACCTGTGAGAGTAACCATGATCAAAACAACATCAAAATATAACACATTGGTAGAATGTAGAAAAAAGAATCCTAGACAAATGTTGGTAAGACTATCACTATAGTTATTATAATACCTAGTATAGAGGGTGTCTTAAAAAAAAGCTGAGTGATTCAGAAATATTACTATTGAATATAATATAAAGGGAATTAAAATCAACATCTTATAGATATAAGATTCCCATGCTCACTGAAGAATTTCTTATAATACTCAAGTTTATAAAATCAACATCAGTGTCCATCAGTGAATAAATATGTGGTTGAAAAAATCACATATACAGAAACACACACACACTAGAATATTATTATGCAATAGAAGAAAAGAACATTGTCATTTGAGGCAACATGGAGCCTGAAGTTGCAGCTCAGTGTAAATGCTGGTAAGCAAGAGGTCCTAGACTATCTACAGCATAATAATCAATGAACAAATGAACACACAAATGAAGCTATTGTCTACCAAGAAGCTATGTAGATAAGCAGGTAGTATATTTTATTAAGACACATCAATCAGGTATAGAAAGATATGTAATCTATGATCTAATTTATATTTGGAACCTAAAATGTTAAGTTTATATATATATCACTAAGTTTATATATATGTCACTATATATATATATATATATATATATATATATATATATATATATAGTGACATCTTATTTGTCACTTATTTGCCAGTTTAATATTTTCTAATCAATGAAAAATTGCACACATACCATATCCTGAAACCTCAAATTCTCTCAATATGTGTCTCATTTTGGTAACCTTTAACAGAAATTCAGCATTATTTATATGAAGGAAGAAACAGGAGGCATAGCCCTACACAGCCTCAGAAAGTCTGCTCCCTTCTGCATCTTGTGTTTACACTGTATTACCATTGTTTTGCATTTACAATCAGCAATTCACAAATCAGTGTTTACCTTCTGTCTTGTTTGAGACAGAGGCTTTTGTTTTTTGATTCTGCACATACCAGTCTAGCTAATCTTTGAGCTTCCTGGGATCCTCCTGTCTCCGCTTCCCATTTTGCTCCAGAAATGCTGGAATTACAGATGTTTTACCATTTCTGGCTACAAATGGGTTCTGGGAATCTGAATTTAGGTCCTCATACTAGTGCAGCAGGCATTTAACCATCTGAGCTACCTCCTTGCCTTACAAGCACTTATTACTCATTATTTACTGAACAGTAGAGTATAACAACATGGCAACTCTTCAAAGCAGTTGTGTTTTGTTGGTAGTAACTAATCAGGAATGTTTTAATATTTGGATGAAATACCATGTTCTATGCAACTACCACAGCATAGATCAGGCAACCATAGCAACCTAGATCATATTATCTATGGATATTGAGGGACAGCTAACTGTCCTCTCTCTCTCTCTCACAGTGTGTGACTCATTCATACATAATGAATAAAATCCAATTTAAGCTTAATAAAAACAAATCTCTGAATCTGATACCTACATACACCTTCAATGTAAACCGAAATATCAGTGGTATCTTTTTACATAGACTCATTGTCTTAGTGTTTTATTCCTACATAAACAGCATAACCAAAAGCAAGCTTACTCTTCTACATTGCTGCTCATCACCAAAGGATGTCTAGACAGGAACTGACAAAGGGCAGGAACTTGGAAGCAGAAGCTGATGCAGAGGCCATGGAGGATATTGCTTACTGGCTTGCTTTGCCTGGCTTGCTCAGCTTGCTTTCTTATAGAACTTAGGACTACCCAGCCTAGGGATGGCACCACCTACAAGGGGCTATGCCCTCCCTACCTTGATCACTAATTGAGAAAATGCCTTACAGCTGAATCTCATGGAAGCATTTCCTTATGGGAGGCTCCTTTCTCTGTGATAATTCTAGCTTGTGTCAAGTTGACACACAAAACCAACCAGTACACTCATGAATATTGAGCTATAGTTGAGGGCTCTTTAAGTGATACATAAAGGGGATTAGGGAATCTTCTATTTTCTTCCAACTTTCAGCCAATGTTTAATTTTTCTTCCAATGATCTGTACCTCTGACTTTTGCTTTTGTTGACAGCAGTAGCTTCAGCATATCAACTTAAAATTACTTTAAATTCTGTTGCAGGAATCAGCTTCATGATGTGTCAGTTTATTTGCTCTTGTTTTGTGATTACACAGGTTGCTGTGCAAACATTTTGTGAATCCTGTATGATTTCTAACTGATAGATGCAGACTCCTTAGGTTTGCAGCTTTCAACTCTGGCCTCATTAGGCACTTGTAAATCATGCATTAATTAGATTACCTTTTTATCAGCCCAGGGTGACTTTTTTTTATCCCTGCAGCCTCAAAATCTAAAACAAACAAATTACATGACATTGGGTTTTAGTGTTCCCAATATCCAGTAAAGTAGAAATCATCATATATTTATGAAATAATTCATGGCTCAAATAGCATTTCACACTGAAAATTGGAAAACAAAATTATTAGCAGTGAACTGTGACATACATGGATAGAGCTAAGTAACAAAGCCAGGTAAGCATCTTTGATGCCTCAACAACTCTTTCTTTGTGATCTATCTACCTGAGATGCCTTGTTTTTATTTACATTAAAATGCAAGACTCAAGCCACACAAATAGGCACCCAGAGAGAAAGCTCACATTTTCCCAGTCTAGGTGTGAATCAGATTTAACCATTTCCTTGTATGTACCCTGATGGTGGAGGAGAGGCAGGTATGGAGACTCATTGAGAGGCTCTTGATACACAGTGGAAAAATATTTGTTGATTATATGGATTAAAAGTTATCACTTGGGGGGTCAATACACACTCTTGGTTTTTCTTTGAGTAAAAAGAAGTCAAGATTCAGAAAGGAATTTCACATGTGTAACTAGGAAAGAAATCCCACTGTTCTCTTCTGTCTCAAGATAACTTGCAACTGGAAGGGCAGCTTCAGCTTCTCTGTGCATGTCCTGTTTATTGTCCAGGGATGTTAGAGTTTCTTCAGAGAAACACTAAGGTCTGTGAAATAGAGAAACAATGTATTCTTGTGCTGATGGGCTCGCTGTCAGAAATCCTTCAAGTTCAGAGTCCTGAAGTCTGTTGGTCCTACTGGTGCTTTGCTCTCCACCTTCCAGAAATGCTTTTATCCTACCTTCCTCTTTCCCTCAGAGACTCTTTTTGCTAATGCTTTCCCACTCCCTGAAACCTCAGGCTCATTTTAGAATCTGAGTAGAACTCTTAGAAAGCTTGTTATTTTCTGCTCTGTTCCTCAAGCTATTATACAATGATTTTGGCTTTCCAATGCTATCCAAGTTAAATAAAAACATAAGCAAACAGACTGGTGTGAAACAGAAAGGAAGTGAAACAGTTTGAATAGTTCCTAGAGTGGTAAAGAATAGAAATGCTAGTATATGACTTTCTGTGTTAGGTCCATGAAAGGTCAAGGTAGAGTGACAATTGTGGGGATGGGGAACAGGAAGAACAGTTAAGTTGACCAAGTTTATCTTTGGGATTCTAGTTCCTTACCAAATGAGTTAAATGACAGGCTTGTGGTCCTTTTTATTTTTTATTTTTACTTTATTTATTTATTTTTTTATAAATAAAATTTTATTAGTATACAGAAATTCCCATTGAATTGCTTTCATCTATAATTAATTTCTTACTACAGAATTAGAAGTTGGTAGCTGTGACTGAGGCCAAATATGCTATAAGACCTAAGATATTGGATACCTAGCTTTTTTTTTTTCAATTTTTTTATTAAATATTTTCTTAATTTACATTTCAAATGCTATCCTGAAAGTTCCCCCCCCCTCCCACCACTCTGTTCCCCTGCCCACCCACTCCCACCTATTGGCCCTGGCGTTCCCCTGTATTGGGGCATATAAAGATTGCAATACCAAGGGGTCTCTCCTCCCAATGATGGCCAACTAGGCCATCTTCTGCTACATATGGAGCTAGAGACACGAGATCTGGGGGTTCTGGTTAGTTCATATTGTTGTTCCTCTTATAGGTTGCAGACCCCCTCAGCTCCTGGGTTCTATCTCTAGCTTCTCCATTGTGGGCCCTGTGTTCCATCATATAGATGACTGTGAGCATCCACTTCTGTACGAGACAGCTATATCAGGGTCCCTTCAGTAAACACTTGCTGTCCTATGCAGTAGTGTCTGAGTTTAGTGACTGATTATGGGATGGATGCCCCGGTGGGTTAGTCTCTGTATGGTCCATCCTTTCATCTTAGCTCTAAACTTTGTCTCTGTAACTCCTTTCATGGGTATTTTGTTTCCTATTCAAAGGAGGAATGAAGTATCCACATGCTGGTCTTCCTTCTTGATTTTCTTGTGTTTTGCAGATTGTATCTTGGGTATTCTAAGTTTCTGGGCTAATATCCATTTATCAGTGAGCGCATATCCAATGACTTCTTTTGTGATTGGGTTACCTCACTAAGGATTATGTCCTCCAGATACATTCATTTGCCCAAGAATTTCATAAATTCATTTTTTTAAATAGCAGAACAGTACTCTATTGTGTTAATGTACCACATTTTCTGTATCTATTCCTTTGTTGAGGGACATCTGGGTTCTTTCCAGCTTCTGGCTATTATGAATAAGGCTGCTATGACCATAGTGGAGCATGTGTCCTTTTTACCAGTTGCAACATCTTCTGGGTATATGCCCAGGAGAGTTATTGCTGGATCCTCTGGTAGTACTATGTCCAATTTTCTGAGAAAACGCCAGACTAACTTCCAGAGTGGTTGTACAAGCTTGCAATCCCACCATCAATGGATACCTAGCTTTTAAAGAAACAAAACAAAGTAAACAGCACTCTCCCCTTGTTTTTCTTTGATATTTTTATTCATTTCCTTCAAAATCACGTGTGGAAATATTTGTTCTGATTTTATTTTCTTCAGTGTTTCATGTAGACTCCTGCCTAGTTTAAAAACAAAGGTTAACTATTCTTTTTAGATAAGTTCTTCACTAATTTTTAGAATCAGTCTATACATGAATGACAGGTGCCATCTTTCAATATGCTTCATAAGGATCCAGATAACCATATCATTTTCCTAATGCTTAAAATAGAACTTCATCGTCCCCTTTGCCTTCAAGCATAGGGTATCCCCCTTATAATTTCAGAACTCCCTGAGTGTAAGAGTTTTGAGAATTCTGGGTCTCCCTATTTTAATTTTGTTCTTATGAATTACATTATTTTTACTTATTTTTATGCTGTCAATTATAGAAATCAGTGCTGAGCATAGGAAACACAATTTTTATTATATGTTTTCTTTATTTTTTGAGATTTTCAGGCATGTGCACAATGAATCACAATCCTATGTGCTCCCCATTTCCCTCCAACTTTCTGTTCTCCATCATGTTACCTTCACAACATCATGTCTTCTTCTATCTTTATTTCTGACACTTGACTGAGTCCAATTAGTGCTATTGCTCATCATATGTACATGCATGTGGGGCCATCCAAAGGAACATGAGAAACCTACCAGTGGAACCACCAGTGAGAACACCTTTTTATTTTTTAAGGAACAATTCTCTCTCCTCCAACAACTATCAACTTTCAACAGCTCCACAGTTAGAGGTAGGGCATGGAGAGCACTCCATAGTCTTTGAAGGAAATGTATCTTTCTCACTCCATCCTGTGCAAGTAACCATACCTGCTGTGAGTTTGAGTACAATAGCCATGTAATGTCCAGACGACAGCATTTAACAGCATTCCTCCTTATCCCACATATCTTACGTTCTTTTAACCTCTTCTTCCACAATGCTTATTGTGTATGGAGGTATATGGAGAGTCTTCCGTAATGCTGAGTACTCAGTTTCTTATTCTTAGCACTTTGACTATTACACATTTCTGTGCTGACCTCCCTCTGTAAAGAAAACTTCTCTACCAAGGTCGAGATCTGCTCAGATCTATGGGTATGAACATGCATATTCTAGAGAAAGTACCCAAGGAGCTGAAGGGTCTGCAACCCTATAGGAGGAACAACAATATGAACTAACCAGTATCCCAGAGCTCATGTCTCTAGATGTATACATAGCAGAAGATGGCCTAGTTAGCCATCATTGGTAAAAGATCCCCCTTGGTCTTGTAAACTTTATATGCCCCAGTACAGGGAAATGCCAGGGCCAAGAAGAGGGAGTGGGTGGGTTGGGGAGCAGGGCAGAGGGAGGGTATAGGGGTCTTTTGGGATAGCATTTGAAATGTAAATGAAGAAAATAATTTAAAAATTGTTAAAAAAATAAAGGGTAATTTAACTTCAGGACTATTGAGCAAAATGATAATTATTTCTACCCTAGGGCTTATAACCTTAATAGTCATGAGCTTTTACCAGGATTACAGCATCAGGCATGTAATTCCATTTTGTCCTATGGTGAAATCTCAAATATAATCAGAAAGTAGTTAGTTATTCCATACTAGTCAATCTACAGTTGCACTAGTGAAAACATCTTGCTTGCCAGGCCAGTAACGTAGCATTCGTAGTTTAATTCTGAGTAAGAGAATTGATGTCCTTTCTTCCCCAGCAATGAAACACTGCTATTATAATTAAATCATGAACTATGCCTTGTTCAAGTGTATTTTTGTTTAGTGAACATCTGCTTTAGTATAAATAGATCTCAACTTTAAAAAAAAAAAGAACACAGTGAAGAGAATATTTCTCCTAAAGTAGATTGGCTCTCTGGAGAACTCTGTGATGTCAAGTCTCTCCTAACTATTTAATTCTTATTTTTGGCATGAGTATTCAACAGCATAGCTAAACATATTTGTTGAATGAATGAATGGCTATGATGAAATATTTCAAGTAATGAGATGGTTGAGTTGATCTTTTTTATAGTGTCTCCGTATATCAGATTTCTTGTTCAGCATGTGACCTGGTTGTTGTATCAACTGAAACCGTTGGCAGAATAGGGGTGTGAATATATATAGCCATTATCTACCAGCTCCGCAGCTCGATGACACATGTGCTCCTCATTGGAAGACTTTCTAGATATTTTCTTTGTGACCTATAATCACCTAGAACCCTATCACGCTGTGTTTATAATAGTATAATAGTAAAACATATATATATATATATATATATATATATATATATATATATATATATATATAATATTATAGTAGTCTTAGTTTCCCACTTCTGCTTAAACATGATGGCTTTAAAACATACAGTTTATCACTTAATAGTTCTACTAGTGAGGAATTCTACTTAGGATTCCCTGAACTAAAATCAAGGTATAAGCAAGATATCTCTTCTGGAGTCTGTAGAAGACAGACTTCATCCTTGCTATTTCAAATTTCCAGGGGCCACCTGTACCCCTTTCCTTGTGGATCACTTCACTCGCTTTCAAAGCCAGCTTCCAAGCATGGTTACATATCTTTATGTCTCTTCTGATTCCTTTGTTACATCCCATTGACCACAGATCTTCTACTTGCCTCTTAAAGGACCATAAGGATGACATTGGGATCATTAAAATAATCACCATCTAACATTATTTCCTTTATTACATCTACAAAGCACACCTTTTCTTAGAAGGTAGCATATTTACACATTGTGGGTATTAGAAGGTGAATATAATTGAGGAGCCATTTAGCCTATCATACCATCCTCCTCTTCTTTCTTGAATTTCTTCTTGACTCTCTTCCTAGTAAGTACAAGAATTCTACTGAAGGAAAGGTCTCAAAAAAAGGTGTCTATGGACATCAGTCTCAGAATGCTAAAGCTTTCTCTGGGAGTTTTTACTAATATATGTGTCTGTGGCTATTAGCCTCTCTGCCTGGAGTCCTTCATGCTATTTTTTGAGATCCGAGATAGGTACATAGTATATAGTTCATCACTTTAGCATATATGTATTCTTCATCTCAATGTTGCTGACTACTGGGAACAGTGATCGAGGAACACTACTTTGTGGAAGCTCTTGGCCCAAGCCAAGGTATAGAGATAAAAATCATTGAGATTCAGTGTGATTCAGTGTCCCTCCTTGTTTACTCATTGGTGATTTTCCATAACCTGCTGTAGGCTTGCTTCACTTATATTCTTTGGACTCGTTTCTACTTATAACATTTTCTCCTGGATTCAAGGTAGTTCATGATTTATGAGCATAACCCATCTAACATCTCCTACCCTCTCTGTCATCCTGTGTTCGAATAGGAAAGTAAGAGAAGTTACTTCAAGTATTCCTGATATGTAACATGACTGTATCCATTGCCATTCTATTTTTCGAATATATTAAAAACAGGTAGATGGAGCGTAACTGAAACCAAATTAAAGCTTTAGGTGCTGTCATTTTACAGAAAATTATCAGAGAAATCTTTGACAGGAAGAGTAACAAGTGAGAATGCTCATTTTAGTCGCCGGGAGATAAACAGATCTTTTTATATCTCAGAAAAGAAGACTTGAAGTCAAGAGTTTATCCTGTGTTCTTCCTATTCCCGTGTCAACAGATCTGTTGTTTGATCCTCCATTAATTACTTTTTTACTAACCATTGCTTTGTTTTCTTCATGTCACTGACTAAAACTCTTTTGGAGTCCCTGCTACTAATTAAAACATGGAAGGTTTAATTCCTGACTAAAGCTAATGGCCTCTAGGTACACTCCAGTCTTCAGGAACAGTGTTTACAAAGAGAAACTCAAGGGAAAGAGTAGAAGCTAAGCTGCTCCTCATTAGAGTTCAGGCAGTATACATGGATCTAGTTAGACTTGACATTCCTGTTTTAGATCAAGGTTTGGCCAGGGGTTAGAGGTCTTTGAACTGTAAAATTTGAATAGTAAGGGACTGAGCACATGTCAATGGTCATGGCCTAACAGTCTTTGTGGACTGCTTTCTTCAAGCACCTGGATGAATCAGATTTCTCTGAATGTCTCCGAGATGTCACTTAGAAAACAGAGACTTAGTTGCAACTAATTAACTTCACCAGCCACATCTGCCACTCTACTCTTATGACGTCAAAACAAACTTTTTGTTATTGTTTGGAAAAGCTGTGTTTTGGTCATGAGGTTGTATAGGCCATGACTAATACAGTTTGGACAGTTTAAACATCTGTGGTGAGAGGATGAGGCCAGAATAATAGAAAACAGACTGTCATGATACATGGTGGAAGATAAAAATCTTTGAAGGTTTCATTAATTTCAAGATTTTAAGAAACTAGCATAAAGCACAACAAATGGATATTAAGAAAATAATAAACATCAAATTTTGTATTTTGTCTCTGGTTATTTTGTCTACCAGCTGCTAGCCAACAAATTACAATGTCAACAGGTAGAACTCCAGTCACGATTTGACGGGGTTGTAAAATTCGTCAACTACCTTAGAAATTATAGTAGAAGAAAGTACAAAGAATTATGGAAAAGATATCCAGGATGAGAAAACAAACTTTCATTGGTAGATTAGATGATATGTGGACCCTACTCCCACCTGACACAGTCCATTTTACTGTCATAGTAATATCTGAATTGGAATTGGTAGGGAGTTTGGAAACAGGGAAAAGTTTCTGTTTTGATTATTACTCCTGTCTCAGTTACTGTTGTATTGCTGTGAAGAGATACTGTAACTATGGTAACACATAAAAGAAAGCATTTAATTGGGACCTTGCTTACAGTTTCAGAGAATAGTTTATTATCATCATGGCAGAGGTATAGCAGGACATTGTAAAACACGGGAGTCTGGAGTGCTGAGAGCTTTGCATCCTGATCTACAGATAGAGATAGAGAGCCTAGGCAGGGTATGTGCTTTTGAGATCTCAAAGTCCACCCCTAGATACATGTTTCTATAAGGTAACATCTACTCTAACAAGGCTATACCCACTCTAACAAAGCCATGTCTACTCTACCAAGGCTACAACTCCTAATCCTTCTAATTCTTTCAAATAATTTCACTACTTGGTGAGTAAGCATGCAAATATATAAGTCTATGGGACTGCCTTTCTCATTAAAACACTACAGGAACTAACCTACTATGAAAAGACTTTGCAATCTTAACAGGATAGGCAGGGTATACAATTTTATAATTTGTTCCTTCTCATTTTCTTCTGCATAATCTTTAAGTTGAACTGTATGTGGTTGGTCTGTTTCTGTCCCCTAACACCACAGTCATGGTGAGTGCCTCCCATGCTTCCCATTATTGTTTTTTAGTAAAATTGGTTCTACAACAGTGGTCCTATGAGAGAGAGAATGGCCTGTACTTTTTACCAGACAGAGAAGATACTCTGACTTCTGAAGAGAAACTTACTAGCCTCTCTTAAATTGTCAGATTATCATCATTTTGACCTATGTAAAATCAATGTGTTTAGAAGGTACAGGAGTCAGAATTTGCAACTGACCTCCACAGAAATGTTATAAAAGGTTTCATCTGTTAAAGAGACAAGACCTAGAGACAAAGAACTGCCAGATCCAGATCCAGAATGTTTCATACACTACCCAGACTTGAAAAAAACATTGTCTGTGATATATGAATGAATGAAAAATCTTCATTCTGAAATGTAGACAGAACTGCTGAGGACATAAACCTATGAATAATCTGGGGCCTAGTTTCCTTCCTTTATAGAAGGACTGGTTAAAGTGTCTCAAAGCTAAACCTGTGTATTTCCTGGCCTTTGTCTAATTTAAGACTTCTATAGACAAGAGATTAGGTTTTTTCTCTCCATACTTTGGCCAAACTATGACTGTTTCATTTCATATACTTCTTGAGAATCTAGGGAATCAATGGTAGCAGGAGAAAGCATGAGTATTTGGTAGCTATGGGATACCCTCTGCATTATTCAATCTGAGTTGTGGGTTTAAAATCTAAAACCAGGTAGTTTATAAGTCACGTGTCCTTGTGAGAACTGTGAGATGTTTCCACCAGGTACTTGGATTTCTGTTTGCAGTGATCAACCTTCTATCCCCAGAGCAGGTCAAATGTCTCACTAGATAACACCATGAACTTTCTACTTCCTGTTTCTTTTTCTTGGGGAAAAAAAAAACTCCTTGGGATATAAATATACAAGAGAAAACCTACAAGAAAAATGAAGTGGAGACACCAATGCTGATTAAATTTCCTTTGCAAAGGAGCCAATGTGTGTTTTCAGAAAAATTCAACACCAAGAGGGAGGGAGTGGTATTAGTCATCTGGCCACCATTATAACAGACTGGAGATGGTGAACTCACACAGTTAACAGACTGCAGTATATGCAGTTAAGTCTGTATTGAAACAGACTGGAAGTGGTTAAGTACACCATAAGAGACTTGTTTGCATCATGTATTGTTGAGGTAGAGTGAGGACTTTGAGTCTCTGATGCAGGTGCTGCATGGCAGCGAGAGATGTGTGTAGTGGAGTAAATGCAATTACCTCAGGGAAGAAAACAGAAGGAATGAGAGACCAGAACTTGAGCATCTCCTTATGGGTCACTGCTGCCAATGACTTACAAGCCCTTCTAATTTTCATTTCATAATGACTCTATGATCTCCCGATAGTGCCTACTAAGGGATCAAGCCATTAACATGTGATCTTTGAGGCAGAAACAAAATAAAACTGCATCATGTGTTGAGACATGGGCATCATCTAATCCTACATTCCTGAGTCACCAAGCAACGCAAAGAACTGTGCCCTGTTTCTGTCTGAAGCCCCTCAGAACTGTGCAGGCTCCTGTGACCTTGCTGCTCTTTCTTGTCTTTATCTCATGTCACTTCAGGTTCCTTACAAGTTGTTCTCCATGATTAGCACTCATTTCAAGCCAGCAGGTCTTCAGTATGTCTTATTAATCTTAGCAGAAAATACAAACTCAGATTTCACTGAAAAGAATAAGGCTGTGTTGGCAATGACTGTGTGGGCTTCTTTTCTTTCACCTTCCACATGTTTATATTCATCTTCTAACATCTCCCTCACCAAGGAACATTTCAGTCATGTTCCTTAACCTTTTTCTATTTTGCTTCTGACATTCTTTAATCTCTGGTGAATCATATTTACTTCATCCTCTTTTGCATTTTGTTTTATTCAGTAGTTTCTTCTGTGTTCGATTGTATGATAGTTTCCTTTTGGCTAGATTGCTTTCCATTTTTATTAGTGCACTTTATGCACGGTGATGGGTATATGCATAATAATTTTTATTATACAAATTTCACCATTACCCTATCCCACCATCCATTCCCCTTTCTTCTCTAACAATCTCTCATTTATTTTTATGTTTTCTTTTTGGTGTTTTGGCCCTAGATTCCACATATGAGAGAAAACAAAGAGATGCTTGTTTTCTGCTTTTATTTTATATTTCTTTCTAATTGGATAATTTGGAACTTTGAATATAGTTTGGTGGTAGAGTGCTTGCCTGACATATGCCAGGCACTAAGATCAATTCTTGGTATCAAGGAGGAAATGATTAATTTTAAGTTCTGGCAGTTTGACAACCCTATCTTAAAAAAAAAAAAACATAAAAGTAAACAACTATGAAAATATTGCCTCACACACCCCTTTGGCCAGAGCATCAGCTTTCCTCATATTCTTTACTCCAAAATCATCAAACTGACACTCATGCATGTTAATTACTAAAACTCCTTTACTTTGGATCTAAACTTGACCAGAATTCCACTCTACAGTTGTCTATTCTAATATACCAGCTGTTGATGTTCCACAACAATAACATCAAACAACCTGTCAAAGAAAAACCGCCACTGTAATCTGAATTGTTGTATAAGGTCAATTTTCCTCCATTAACATCTCCCCTGATTTTTGATGTTCATGTATGCCTCTGTGGCCAAGTTCTCATGGTGGTTTCTGTGCTTGGCTACAACTGGGGCTCTACAACTGGGGCTCTGAAACCACACCCCTTTTCTACGTGTTTCCCTTCTTCATGGGGACTTTGGATGTAAACACTACAGTGGTCTCAGAACAGAATATTGGCTGGATGAGGGTTTCTAGAGTCCTGTGCCCCAGCCTTCTATCAAAGTTCTGGCAAGATGATTTACCACCATTGAACAGCAATCTCCTTTTCCTTCTTCTTCATCATTGTCATTGCCATCGTCATTATAAACACCATTATTATCATAGTCATCATCATCATGGTAATCGTCATAGACATCATCATTATCATCACCGTCATCATTTTTTCCTAATCTGTTCCTCTTGTTTCCATAGTGAACTATCACTAGCTTAATGCTTCCTGACACATTACCTCCTTTTCAGACCATAATTCTATTTTTCTGACAATTTCCTCATTCGCTTATTTAGGACACATGAGGGTCTTTGCTCCTCCAAAGTCTCCCCCTACCCAGTTCCTTTTCCCACCTTTCCACATTTTCTCTAGAAATTTTCATTTTCTCCATGAGCTTCAAAGAACCCAGGCCTTTCATCTTGCCTCCATGCTTTTTTCAATTTCTTAATATACCCTACATTCCATATTCCATAGTTTTTCAAACTCTTCCAGTTGGGTTAAAACTGCTTTTTAAACGACCATATCAACTTCTTATTTTCTTTCCTTTCACTGACCATGACGTTGTTGTCAAATTAACTTCCCTAGAACAGTATTTTGATTTCAGACTTCTTCCCTTTGTATGGACAATGATTCACTGTGTTATATCAGACTTTTTGCTCTATCCAGAATTTCCTGTATTCTAAAACCCAGTTTCTCCTATTTCTTTACACTGTGTGGTTTTCTGCAGTGTCTGCTAAAGAGGGTCCATTGGCTTCATTTTGTTTGTCTATCTGGTGTATAAGGTCCAAACCCAATATTGCTTCTTCAATAATACTTTCCCCAGATATGTTTCAAGGTCATTGATAACAGTGAACTTCATAACTCAGAGGAGTATATAAAATTTCTTACTCCTCTGAAGTTCTAACAGAATCTCACAAACTAATTTAGAGGTTGTTCAGAGGAACAAATGTTCTTAGATGTCCAGTGTCTTTGTTTCAATTGTTACTTGGCATACCTCATCAGAGATCAAATGCAGGAGAAATGTATCAGCTTTGAAGCCCCAGAACTCGTGTCTCTAGCTCCATATGTAGCAGAAGATGGCCTAGTCAGCCATCATTGGGAAGAGAGGCCCCTTGGTACTGCATTCTTTATATGCCCCAATACAGGGGAACACCAGGGCCAAGAAGTGGGAGGGGGTGGGCAGGGGAGCAGAGATGGGGGAGGGGGGAGGGGACTTTCGGAATAGCATTTGAAATGTAAATTAAGAAAATATCTAATAAAAAATTGGAAAAAAAAAGAGTCTTCATTTCCAGGTGTTTGACTGACATGCTTCTTTCTCCCTTTGCTCTGTATGTGGTTGCATTTAGGATGGCAAAGTTTGACATGTCCATGCATCTCTGATTCAGCTCAGTTTTCCCTGGTAGCTGTATACAAACAGTTATTTCCACTGAGTCCTGATTTAAGTTATTGTACCCTCCACCCCGTTTTTTGGTCAGACAAACTTTGAATTTTGAAGAACAATGTTTTCAACATGACTCCGTTATGCTCTGACAAAAGTCCCTGGGGCTTGTTTGACTTGAAGTAGTTACAAACCCAGACCTCTGCTGCCTCCTCACACTCTGTGACCTTTGGTTTTGGAGTGAATAATGCTGAGATATCCTGACAAGCACACCCAAAATATTTGCTAATTAAGCAGGGGTTCATCTAGGGAAATTTCATTGTTGTCACACCCTCTCTGTATGAGCTAGAGAAGCAAAATAAACTTAATCTCTTTTGCTCTAAAGTTCAAGTGTTGAAAATTCAACAATTGTGGCTGCCCTGGGAATATACCCAATGATGTAGGACTCCGTTCATTTTCTTTTGAAATTTATTTATTTGGACTGCTACATTTTGCTGCTCTATGTAGAATTTAGAATCAGTTTTAAGGAAAGTGGATTCAGAGGAATTGAAGGCACTCTTTTTTTCTTTTTCTTTTTTTTTTTTTTATAGCTGTCTCATATGAAGGTACTCTTTATTCTCACTTCTTTGGTTCTCATGTAGCTTCTGACACAGGCAACCTCCAGGCATGAATTTGTTAGAATTGTTATAGTTACATTTCCACAAGTCCATTGGAATGGCTGACAGTAGTATGTTTCTAGAAAGCTGACTCATGCCCACAGCAGCAGACAGGTACCTAGGAAGGAATAAGGCCAAGTATTGGCTGTAACCAATGATATCTTACAATCATTTTAGTACCAACTCTAACTTCTCCTTTCTCTCCCTACATCCTTCTGATCTTTCTACTTCATTTCCAACTTTGCTTAAAGGGAGAATTAATTTTCCAGACAACAGTTCTGCTTATTGGATAGACATGTTGTTAAAGAAACCCACAAAATAATGAAGAATCTTGTCTTTATAAAGTATTTATTTAAATTCATGCTCAAAACAAATCTTAATTACTATTAAAAGAATTCCCAAAGTATAGATCATGGGAAAATGATAGAAAAATAGTCACTGTTGACAATCTTGATTCCAATGAAGATTGATAGCAGGAATCACGGTCTCATGCAGTCTCTGTAGCTGCAGACATACTCATGCCATGATGCTATTTCTTCTGGGCTCCCTCTTACCTACATATTGTCAGGGACTAAGAATCTATGTCCTCCTCTTAGTAATGTGGAAGCCTCCTAGAACATGTTACATGTATTCACACACTGAGTGTGGGTAACTAAGTCATACCAGGCATTAGTCTGTGTGGGATACTCCCTGAGTAGGGTGGCTTTATTAGTCATGGTTCTCTAGAGTCACAAAACTTATAGGTAGTCTCTATATAGTAAGGGAATTTATTGATAACTTACAGTCTGTAGTTCAAGTCCCAACAATGGTCAGCAGCAGCTGTGAATGGAAGTCTAAGGATCTAGCAGTTACTTAGTCCCACAAGGCAAGCAGGTGAAGAGAGTAAATCTTCCTTCTTCCAATGTCTTTATGTAGGTCTCCAGCAGAAAGTGTAGCCCAGATTAAAGGTGTGTGCCACCATGCTTTTAATTCCAGATGAACTTGAACTCAGAGATCTCCCTCACTCAATCTTCTGGAATTCATAGCCACTATGCCTCAAGATCTCCTTGCCAAGATTCAGGTCAGAAACTTCTCCCAGCCTCCAGATTAGGATCACTGGTGAGCCTTCCAATTCTGGATTGTATTCATTCCAGATATAGTCAAGTTGACAAAGAGGAATAGCCACTACAGCGGGCTTGCACCCTAGGGTAGTGAGGCCACTGGGAATACAATCTACTCCTGTCAATTGGAACTCAGAATGTTTTTAGTTCATTCTTCAACCTTCTTGTCTAAATTAGATTTTTATTGATTTCTTCTGAAAACTACTCAATATATCTTTGTGATCAAGCTTTTATTTCCTGACATTTGGTTGCTTAGATGTGTCTGTTTCTACAGGATCTATGTTCTGTGCTTTAATATTCATAGTGAATTCCTACCAAGAGCTCTCACTGTGAAGACAGCATGAGAAAGAGTACTGAAGAGAGGCATTAAGCACCATCATTTCAGTGACAAAATTAGCAGAATTCTTTGTTTAAAGAAACTAGGAAAGGGTTTCTATGCTTAACTACTGCAATCTTTATACAGAAGATATATATATATATATATATATATATATATATATATATATATGCATTGAAGGATAGTATATATGAGTTATGAGTTTGAGGACTTGTTAAAGATCTAGCATGCTGTTGATGAGACCTTTTCCAACCCCTCCTCATTGTGTGTGTGTGTGTGTGTGTGTGTGTGTGTGTGTGTGTGCTTTATGTGTCTGTGAATGTGGAGGTCAGAGAACAACATTGGGCATCATTCCTAAGGTGCTGTCTACTATTTTCTTTGAAATAGGTTATTTTTGTTCTTTGTTTGTTTCTTTGTTTGTTATTGCCAGTGTAGGATTTACCAAGTAGGCTAGGTTGACTGGACAATGAGACCTGGTTTTCTTCCTATCTCCACCTTCTGACTACTAAGATTACAAGCATATGCCATCAGAACAGGGTTCTTTTATATCGTTTAACTTGAATGCTGGGGATTGAGTTGAGGTCCACTGGTGATCTCTTTTCCAACTGAACTCGATCCCACTCTGTCTTTTTTTCAGATCGCATGTTTGCAGAAGAACTCATTGCATCCTAAGGCCTGATTTTTCTTTTATTGAAAATAAAGACAATAAGGAATTCTGATCAAATTTGCACATGCATTAAAACTGGCAGAAGTGGCTTATCTGTATCCAAAAAGATGCTGAGAAATAATTATTGAAGTCTGATAAAAGATCATGGAGTAAGAATAAATGTCTTACTCCAAAGGGTGATTTCATAATCAAGATGTACATTAACAGCAAGTCTACTTCAGGCCTGGAGTAGTGGCTAGCTCAAATACCTCTGAAGCATCATGACAGCTTCCTAGAGAGCTTAAACACCATCAGTTAAAGTGTTTCCACATCAGAGGAAATATCAGTCAATAATGCTGGGTATATGTAAAATATTATGTATACTGGATAATGTGTTTCAAGTGAGATGAATGGTTGATGGAACCAAAACTGTAAACTATCTAAAAACCTATGAAATCTAGCAAAAATGAATAGCTCTGAGTCTTAAATAGAAAAAAAAAGAACAGTGGAGCTATCATAGCTGTCCCAAGGTTTCTGTGAACATTCTAATACCGTGACTGAGCAAGTGAATAATATGTACATAGTACCTGCTATGTATCCAAGCTTGTTTCATGTATATTTTTATAATTTGATTAAAATTTTATAGAAACTTCAAAAGGCAGTGGCTGTTATTTGTATTATGAACTGGGAACCTGAGACACAAACACCTTTAGAAACTTTTAAAGATAGCAATGCCTTGTTGTGGACTCTAAAAGTTAAAATTGTCAAATTTGAGCTCCCTGGAAGACTTATGATACTTTATAGACCCAACTCCTTTTCTTTCTTGGCCCTTATGGATATTGAGGCTTTGGATTTTCTTCATGCATCCAAGAAAAGCCATGCAGAGTGACCATGCTCAATCAGAATATTGGGTCCCTCAAACTCATGACTCAATCCATGCATTCTGAGACTTTTGATGGAGACAGACAGGAAGACAGAGGAAGATTCTAAATAGCTCATATGAAACCTGGAGCTCATGATGGGTGTTTTGTCACCATGTGAAAATGGATGGAGGGTCAATGATTCCAGTATTATCTTAATAACATGAGGTTCACAATGCACATAATGAGGCAGGAATCATACTTAGTGCTGTCTCATTCTTAGACACTCATCAACTACTGCCCAACTTAGTTGAGGGTGCATAGTTAGTTCCGTTAAGGTTTATATTAGAATTCTAAGAGACCAAGCAGGACAACATTTTATGCCTGTAGTTTGCCATTTTCCTCTTTGCTTTGGAGAAATTCTAGTGAAATGATTTTTTATGTGTTTTCACTGCCACTTGTAGTTGGATGCAAAGTGATTGTCATTGAACTATCATTCATTACCAATCATATGAATACCCAAGGACAAACACAGGTGTCAGACCATTTCAGATTCCCCCAGAATGGTGAGGAAGGAAACTAATTAATTGCTCATCAGTTACAATGAGTTCTAAGCTTCTTTTCTAAATAATCGCTCAAAAGTTTTTATATTGAAAAATATTTGAAATTCAATTGAACAGAGCATAGGTCCCTATGCTCTGCAAAATGATGTTGCTATAGATTAAGCTACAAGTCTTGCATAAGGTTTGAACATTTGCTAGTGAAAGACAAAAGTATTAGAGGGCATTATGTAATAAATGAGAAATATTATTGACCTTTTCTTTTTATATGATACTGAAATCTAAATATCATTACTTTAGTACCTTGTATTTGTCACATTATACCAAGTATGAACTCTTTTTTCTTAAAGAAATCAATGTATTTTTAATACTATAGGGTTGTCAGTGTCTTCTCTGACAGCTCATTCATCAATAAGTCATTAACTTCTCTGGATTACTGTTCAAGTTGAATTCATTAGAAAATACCAATGGAGACAGGATATGAACCTTAAAGGGAGCTTATATCTAACCAGATAATTTCATTTTTCATATGACTCTAGGAAAAGAAGAAATATTTTGTGTGCAGATAATTAATTTAGATCTGAAGTATGCAACTGATAACAACTCACACAATCATTGTACTTGTTTTATTCCTTCCTGCCTCCTCCCAATCTACTACATAGAGAAGTACTGTCAATTCTCTAGTTCATTTTGAAGTATGCTATTTTATAAGCTCCCTTGTCTATAAACTATTCTCTCACTTTCTCCCCCAGTCCTTTGCCTCTAAGAGAGTGCTCCTCAAATCTTGCCTCACTCCTCTAGTATCCCCCTTTGCTGGGGCAGCAAGCCTCCACAGAAATAAGCACCTCCCCATAAGCTTACAAGAATGGTTGATATCTCAGGCTCTAAATACATTTTTGGTGAGGAAGAAGTTTTATTTCATCTCAGTCAGGAAAAAAAAAAAAACCCTGGGTATTAGCAATAAAAGCATAACATAAAAGATACTTTAGGTTGGCAAGAGGGTGAAGGCATTGCTGCTTGGCAACCTGGGTTTTATTCCTAGGGTCCATATGGTATAAAAGGAGAACTGACTGGCTCCCATAAGTTTTCTTCTGATCTCTACACATATACTATGGCATGTAGTATGTATCATCAAAATAAATCTTAAAATTTTTCAACAATGTAAATATTGTAGAGATATTTTAAAATGTTTGAGATGATTTAGAGTCAAATGCTCTATGCTGAGTAAATATAACTTTTAAGTTAATCTCCTTTGAGAATTCATAAAACTCATGCAAACTTAGATACAGAAGTATAATAACTTGATAGATGCATATGTTTAATTATCATACCAAAGGAATCAGTATTTCCATCTCTTGAGAATTTTTTTCTGTATTTTAAGGAGCTTCAAACTCTTTTAGTGGCTTTGAAATATACAACAAGATTTATATGATAGTTATCTTTCTATGTTATAAAATAGCAGTTCCTCCTGCTTAATTGTACTTCTTTTTCATTGCCTAACCAATTTTTAGCTTAAAATTTTCAACATTTGTCTTTATTATGTTGTGTAGTAGTTTCCTGTCCTTCCTGGAGTCCATACAGATGAGCCTAAGCCTTAAGACACTTAAGGAAATTTACAGTTTCAGGGAACAGTTTCAGGGACTCAGAACTGAAAATTGTCCATTACACTGGAGGCAATTATTTGGTGATGCTGCTGTTCCAAGATCACCAAGGGTCTTGTAAATAACACTAGGAACCTCACTGGTTCACTAAGTTAGACTTGGGTGGAATATCTTTCTTGGTCTTGTTTTTGGTTTACTGACTGTGCCCTCTTGGGAGTAAACACAGACTTTTTTTTTTTTGGTCTCTTCTAGAAAAGCCATACAACATAATTATTAGAGAATAAAACAAAAAATGATATTTTTTATAAAAGCAAGAACTTTATAAACTATTTTGAATTATTTCCTGTTTGTTTATTCTTTAATATCTTTTTTATACTTTTCTACTTCTTAAAGAATTGTATAGATCAAGTTTATGATCAGCCAATATCTAGCCATTTATTTTAAAAATGATGATTGTTGGGATAGCAACTGAGCAAAAGCCACCCCAGTTTGAAGGTAAAAATGTTACTTGAAACCAGATAATGTTCCATATATATTAGTGCACTCATGAGGGCTGGCATCCTTTGACTCATACTGCTAAGTAGGATTGCTTCCTTTTCTGATGAAACTGACTTTTTGTTGCTAGACTGTGATGCGAGAGGTTCCATGACAGATTTGAATCCACATTTGAAAAGACTGCATAGTCATTGGCCTCTTGAAACACCAATGTTGTCTTAGCATGAGAAAACTCTAAGCCATACAGACACAGAAGCCATCTAGAGCAGTAATAGCACGATCAGAGGAGCTTCTAATAATTGCAACCCCATTTACTCATCTCATAGAAAGGTTTAAAAATCAGAGACTAGAAACAAATACTGTCTGAGTTCCTGGCTTACAGGTTCATGAGGTTAAAATCATACTACATTTCTAAATAACTTATCAATTTGACCACCTTCAGGTTCTGTTGCATAACATTAGAAAGCATTAGATTTTATGACATTAGATAAGGGACCTATATATACCTTCTATAATTAAATACACCCCAAATGTGTACTGAAAGTGAAGGTATGTATTTTGATTGATGATCCTAAAATTAGAAAAACATGTTTGAAGTATGTCTGTTACTATGACGCCTATATTTTAAAGGCATATGTTTCCACATGGAAGGAAGCAATGTTTACTAGATCGCAGAATGATAGCTTCACACACGCTGCACAAGTTTCAGCCTTGTATCCCCAAATAAGAAATTCTTTACTGAAAACTCTAGGTAGTGGGGAAAATCAGAAAAAATATCAAAATTCATAAAATTTTCTTTCTCTTCCTGCCTATACCAATATGCAAATATGCCTAACTTATGTATATATGATAGACATAAAAATAGACATGATAGGACATTTTTATCACTTTCCTTTCACTAGACATATTTGATGAAGTATTTAAACCAATTAATTTTGTATTAAGAGACAAATTATTGTGGCCCATTTATGATGCATCCAATAATCACACCCATGAGCATTTATTTATCCTCACTTCTAGTACATAACATTAAAATATTTTTGAGGCAGAACATTGTATAAGGTGATTTGCAAAGTGACTTAAATGTATAATTCTTACTATATTGTTATTGGTTTCAGTATACAAATAAGAGAATGGAAGATATTGAAATGTTATGACTAATGCCTGAATTACCATACCAATGCCAAAAAGGTAACTACGATGTGAATTCATAAACTGCCATTTTTCTCTTTCAAGTGGGGATATATTCTAGGAAATAATCCTAGTTACTTTTGTTACTATCAAGAAGATATAGAGGTAACCTTAGAAAAATTTTAGTATATAGCCAACTATCAATGTAGACCATATAGAGCATACTCTCACATATTTGACCCATCCTTTAGTCAAATATCACTGTGTCATGCATCACTATGTACCTCTTAAATGATATAATGGAGAATCCAAGTTAAGAAATAAAAGATATTATATGGAAATGTATTGACGATTATACATAAATCACAAGAAGACCAACTTGAGGCAGTTTAATAGCCAAGAGAAATAGTGTTTAAAAAGAGAAATAGAGCATAGAATGGTTATATATCCACCCATATCTGCTATAATGCCTTTATGTATTAGGATCTCAATCTCCCTCTACCTCTTCCCCTTTCCCCCTTCCTCTTCCTCTCTCATCCCCTCTTCCCCTCTACCTCCCCCCCACATGTTTGAAAATAAGAGATCACAATTTGCAAAACACAAGAAAATCAAGAATAAGGAAGACCAGCGTGTGGATACTTCATTCCTCCTTAAAATAGGGAACAAAACACCCACAAAAGGAGTTACAGAGACAAGTTTGGAGCTAAGATGAAAGTATAGACAATCCAGAGACTACCCAACCCCAGGGATACATCCCATAATTAGTCACCAAACTCAGACACTATTGCATAGGGCAGCAAGAGTTTGCTGAAGGGACCATGATAAAACTGTCCCGTATGAGGCTATGCCAGTGCCTGG
The DNA here is from genome assembly GCA_902729485.2 of Mus minutoides. NCBI lineage: Eukaryota > Metazoa > Chordata > Mammalia > Rodentia > Muridae > Mus > Mus minutoides. The sequence goes on from LR753649.1 coordinate 142,128, forward strand.
CAAATACAGAAGTGGATACTCACAGTCATCTATAGGATGGAAAACAGGGCCCCCAATGGAGAAGCTAGAGGAAGTACCCCAGGAGCTGAAGGGGTCTGCAACCCAATAAGAGGAACAACAATATGAACTAACCAGAACCCCCAGAGCTTGTGTCTCTAGCTGCATATGTAGCAGAAAATGGCCTAGTCGTCCATCATCAGGAAGAGAGGCCCTTTGGTATTGCAAACTTTATATGCCCCAATACAAGGGAGGAACGCCAGGGCCAAGAAATGGGAGTGGGTGGGTAGGGGAGCAGGGCGGGGGAAGTTATAGAGAACTTTCAGGATAGCATTTGAAATGTAAATTAAGAAAATATCTAATAAAAAAAGAAAATAAGAGATCATGAGGAACTCTATCAATTTCTTGATCTCTTTTTTTGGACAAAGGGAGAATTTTAAAGGTTTTGAAATTTCTGGTTGTTAAAGCAAGTTTGTACATACCTATAACTTCCCCCTCCTACCAAGAAAACTCCTAGGTAATGTTTGAAACTGATGGAGTTATTTTGGAGCTAGACAAGAAGAGGAATGTTACATTCTTCTCTAAATTACATTTTGAGCAATGGGCTGTGAGAGAGAAGCAACTGGAAGAGAAATTAAAGAGAAATCAATGTCATGAAAGCCTGATTAAGAGCCTCTATAGGGGCACAGTGACAGGGGAAAGAAATAGGAAACGGGATGGAGGAAGACGGAGAACACACAGCACAGATATTTAATTTATTGTAAAATGATATTATAAATAATTGTTAGTAATTCCAACAACTTTCATGAAATGCACAAATTGTCAAAATTAATTATAGTAAAAATTGGTATTTGCTTTATAACTATCAGTAAAGTTAAGCTTATTTTATTTCTCATACAGTGGTCTCAAAGTTCAGACAATCCCACTGAAAATCCACATGCTTCACTGCAAACACTGCTAATTCTGCCCAAATTCCCCTGAAAATCCACAATGATGAGATACTTACCAGCACATTCCACCAGGACACAAACAACAACAAAACAAAACAAACAAAAAAATAAAGACAAAAAGAGAAAGATGCAGGAAAAACAGCAGGAAATGCCTATCATTATCATGAAACCCCTAGAATGGGATTCAATTTACAAATAAGATAGCTGGTAAGAATCTAATATTCAGAACAAAGTATCCCTCTAATTCAACAGCAGCCAAAACATTTATTAAACAAGGGTAGAGAACTTTAATATATTTTACAAGAGAGGAGATATAAATATGTATAAATAGCAAAACAGACAGTTAGATGATGTGTTGATAAATGATCATTTTTTAATTCAAATCAAAAGAAGAATCTATCATAACAACAATTTAGATTATTATCTTTATTAAAGAAATTATTACACGTCTAGTGAGAATGTGAAAAACAGAACACTCATCATTTCTATTACAAATATAAAATGATTGAGTCACTGTAAAAAGGATATATCTTATAAGTTAAGTAACATTATGACTGGAAATTCTACTTCTTGCTTTTTACGCCAATAGTTGAAAGTATGAGCTCAAACTGATGCTTGTACACTAGTGTTCCTAGAAGCATCATTTGCAATATCCACAATATGGTAATAAGTCAATAGTCTGTTGGCAGATGGCTAAACAAAATATGGTATATACTTGCAGTGAGATATTGTTTAACATTTGAAATAAATAAATGTCATTAAATGCTGTGACATGGATAATATTTGAAAACATACTAAATCAGATTTAAAGGATAAATACTGTATAGTATACTTGTATTCTTACCCTCAACACATATATGGTAATAAGGTCCAAGTCAATGATATTAGAAAGCACTGTCCTTTGGCTGATTATTTTTCCCTCATGAATAGGATTTCTTTTCTTCTCATGCAGCTTTGGTCTCCTCACCACTGAAGAGTGTGGGACTGGGGAAGCTGTGGAGTGTGGGAAACAGACTGGAGTAAGAGTTGTGTAGAGGCATGTCGAAACCCCAGAAATTTCACCCTGAGATTGGCAAGAATATGATTCTTGATGCTTGTACTGGGTCTGCATGTCCTGATTCACATAGACCTATGCTTCCATCGTTGACCCACCAGAGGAGATCACATAACCTGGTTACAAGTTTAAACTATTTTTCACCTTATAAGGTCTTGTCTGACAGCACCTGGAATTCCTCTTTAAGGATACAAGGCATTCCTAGAAAATTAACCCTGGCCAGTGATGTCTACTCACAGTACCCTGAGGTTTCCATCACCCTTGGCCATTACTGCATCACTCTCTCTGAGGCCACAAGTCTAATCTCCTGAGAGTGATCATGCCATTAAGGGTGAGGGAACAGAGTGAGAACAACACCCAAGGACACTATCAAACATTATCATCTCTGTTTCAAGAGGCAGACTCTCACCAGACATCACATCTTCAAGGACCTTGTTCTTGGACTTCCCAGAATCCAGAAGATAAACATAAGCTGTATTTTTATGGCATTTCCTTGTAAGACAAGACATTCTTCCTAGAATGGTCACATCAATGGTGGTTAGCAGGGACCGAGAAGGAAAGAACAGTGAGGCGTTACTGTTCAATACCCACAAGGTTTTCGTGATGGAAGAAAGGAAGGAAAAAATAGAAGAAAAAAAGACAGAGGAAAGAAAGGTGAAAAAGTTTATGGACTTAACCCTTAAAAGTTTTGTCAGTACTTAATCCCAGCTTTAACTAATGACGATATTTAAAAGTTTCAGAAACATCTTTATCTCTTTTATTAGTTAAATTTGTCTTTATGTAGTTTTGCCCATGTATGTCATACATAGTGACTACTCTCATCCTCACTTCTCTGCCCTCCTTGTCTAACCTTCTGCCCCCTACACTCTCAAATGTTTGTGTCTATTCACTTTGTTTTGTGACCCTCTGAGATTAACCAGTGCTGCCTGTGTGTTCATGGGATTGGAGAGTCTATTGGAGCTTTGTTGGCTTGGCAGTAGGTATACTACTAAACAGAGTGATTCTTCCTATCCAAGTCAATAACTACTCCTAAAGGGGAGAACCTTGTGTATCCTTTTGCCTTCTTTGACTGATAGTTGATAGGGCCTTGTCATATGGTCATACGGCAGGCAATTACAGTTGTTGCGAATTAAGATTGCATTAAGGTGGCATTGAATCTAGAGAATGGCATTTCATATTCCTTCACTTATCTTCTTGTGGCTTTTACACACTTCCTACCTGTTTTCCCTAAGCTAGAGTTATAGGCAGTTGTGAGCACCTCCAACAGATGACCCAAGTTTGGTTCCAAGTATCCTTGTCAGACAACTTACAATCTCCTGAAACTCCAGCTCCAGACAGAACCATCATGGGCACCTGTATTCATGTATGCATATCCCCTCATACACACAGAGACTCACAGACACACAGAGATGCACACACACACACACACACACACACACACACACACACACACATGCAGGCAATGCATAATACTGAGAAACAATAAAAATATTTAATCATAACTACTTATAATATGTTAAATGCTTACCTAAAAATAATTTAATATTATAAACCTAATATGTCTTTATAGAAATCACTATACATCTCAGAGCTACATGTGTCACAGGCAGCACAGACAAGGCAGAGAGAAAGCACTGGCTTTTTATTGCTCTGCCATACTTTGATGTTTTCTAAATTGAATGCATACCAAACAATGACATTTTGATTAAATATCTATCTATCTACCTATCTATCTATCTATCTATCTATCTATCTATCATCTATCTATCTATCTATCTAGTATTTATTTATTTATTTATTTATTTATTTATTTATTTATTTATTTATTATTTTGAGACAGGGCTTCTCTGTATAGCCTGGCTGTCCTGGAACTCACTCTGTAGACCAGGTTGGCCTCAATCTCAGAGATCCACCTGCCTCTACCTCCCAAGTGTTGGGATTAAAGGCATTCGCCACCACTGCCCAGCTAAAATTTTTTTCAGCCAATTTCTGTCATATTCATTTCAAAACAAACAGTTGTTCACTTTCTAGTATTTAATTTTCCTTCCTGTTCTAGATAAAATGAATGATATACAGAGGCATGCACAACTTCACAACATGTTTTATATTTTAAGATGACTTTTATATGACAAAAAGCTGAATGGGTAAACTTTATCACCCAGTATGGCTGCTTTGAAGCTAATTAAAACCTTGTGGCTTCTGAATAAACCTGTGGGTCCCTACAGGGATGGAAATTGCTTCTTTCCAGTTGTATTGACTGACAGAGCAGGTGATAACTTGCTTGCATCCTTTGAACAAGTTCATTAATTTCCCATAATGGCTCTTGGAGGTAAACACCTCAATATTTAATTAGCAGGCTCTCTTTGGTGAGCTCATGAACAGTTATCGGTCCTTTTATCTTCCGTTTATGCTCAGGACCCAAAGGCTTTTTATGGTCAGTCTGACTCATCTTCAGTCAATAGTTGTGTGCCTGACAACAACCATTAATAACTATTAAAGCAACTGCCCGTATTTGCTACTCTTTTCTTTTCTTCATGATCTAAAATAAGATCCCATTAACCTTGAAGATCTACTACTTGGGTAGCAAAAGTTTTAATCCTCTTCAATCCAAGTCGTCCAGTTAACACTGCTCACTATGAATAGTCTTATGTCATTGATTAATGCAAGAACTTGTAACTGTTGATATTTATACTCAGAATGCATACGAATGTTACATTGACAAAACCACAATGCAGGAGACATTCAGTGTCAATAAGTCTGGTGAGCCTGCCATAAGCTTGTCTATGAAAATATGCTGGAATCTCAGACCTAGTCTCTGCCTCATTTTAATTCCACTTATAGTGGGGGAAATAAGTAAATATTGAAACACATTGCATATTTTATATTTAGTGCCAATATTCTATGGCTATATTTGAACAAGTGAAGACGGCAAAGATATTTGCATGTAGGATATTTGGAGCTTTCACATTTACTATTACCTTTAAAAATTGAAGTAAGTAGAGAATACTGGAACTGCAGAGTGCTTAGGGAGAGGAGAACAGTTTGCAAAGTTATGTGTTGTGTGACTGAATATCTTGTAAGATGCACAAGCATCTACATTTTCCTTCATAATACTTTACCTTGCAAAGTCCAACAATAGGGCTTAATTATTGGCTTATTTAGCAGTGTTTTCTGTGGGTATATGAAAACCAGGACCAGATCCTTGACACCCATGTAACTAGCTGGTTGTATCAGTGCACCTGTAATTCCAGAACTAGGGAGGTAGAGACACGGGGATACCCTGGGATTGCTTTCCAGCCTAGACAAATAAGTAAAATTCAAGTTCACTGAGTGAATCTGCCCCCCCTTAAAAAAAAAAGGTTTAGGGACCAGAAAATGGACTTAGCAGTTAATCTTTGAAATTCTTATGGAGAAACAGTTTGGTTCTTGGAACCCAAGTCAGGCAGCTCATGATTACCTGTACTGCCAATTCCAGGGTTTTGAATATCAATATGACACCCTCATTTGACCTCTCAGGGTACTCACACATATGTGTATGTATACACATTCAAATAAAATAAAATGAAATAAAATAAAAATCGTTTTTTAAAACAAAGGTGGAGAATGATTGAGAAAGACCCTGATGCCAACCTCTGGACTCTAAATGCATACATTCACATGTTGCAAACATTCACAAATGCACATATATAATAAACATATACACAATAGCATGCACAATAAACTAAAAAAATTTTTTAAATCTTGCAGTAAATAACTACATTGTGGAATATTTTATTTTATACCTATATTTTTAATGTTCACTATATGCAAATTGACTATACTTAGCTTTATAAGGCATATGAAAGGTGTATGGAATGTGACAGTAGGTTTTGTGCATCATGTGAAAGTTTATTGACATTTTTAATGAAATTGCTACCCTGGGCATGCTGAAGCACACTAGTGATCACTTAGATGTTAGAATACAGATGAATGGCATGGTGGTTTGAATGAGATGTTCCCTATAGTCAGGCATTTGAATATCTGGTCCTCAGTTGGTGGAACTGCTTGGGGAGGTTTAGTAGGTGTGGTCTTGATGGAGGAAGTAGTATGTCAACAAAGAAGGGCTTTGAGAGTAAAATGTTTGGGGATACATTTATCTTGTTTTCTTTACTCTTGCTTTCCATTCAAGATGTGAGCACTCAGCTCTTGGCTCCTGATAACACTCCTTCACAGTTCTGGCCTCCCTGGAACCACAGCTCTGATAAATTATTTCCTCTATAAATTGCCTTGGTCACAGTGTTTTAATCACATTAATAGAAAAGTAACCAATGTAAATGAGTTGTGTTTGTATTTTTAAAAGGTGATTGATCTTTCTAGTTATCCAAATATGAAATGACAGGTGATCTGTGAGATTGGAATTAATTTGTTTTTCATGAGAAGATTCTAGGGCCAGTGAAATGATTCAGTGGTCAAAGGCACTTAATGCCAAGTCGGACAACCTAAGTTCAATCATGAGGTTTGAGCACATGGTAGAAGCAGAGAACTGTCAACTTGTCCTTTGTCATCTACATGAGCACTGTGGCACATGTATGAATACAGATCTACACACAAATAAACAAATATAAATGTTTTAAAAGGAGATACTATCATAGTAGAGCTACATTTATTAAGAATTATTTTAGTGTATTAACTGGAGTGTAGAAAACTGTTTTTGAAGTTGGAAGCCGAAAAATGTTCTTTGTCTAACAATCTAAGATTGAAATACCTTTCAAAGTAAAATTATCTTTTAGACATAGAGAAAAGGTCAGGGTTCCAGATGAGGTGTTTGCTTGCTAAATCATTAGCACCTGGGTTTTCAAGGAAATTGGCAGTCCCTGGTATATTCTAAAGCTAGCAGAGTTTGAAGTACAGCTATGAATTATTTCAACTCAAGAAACCCAATATGCTATAAATCTTCAAAGCTTATACTTAAGGCCAGCATTGATCAGAACACATTAAAGTAGAAAGAAGGTATTTCTAGACAGAATAGAAAGAGGAAAAAAATCTTGTCTACTGACTGTTCAGTTTTGTGAACTGTTGTTGCTAAACTTGATCTGGAAACTTTTCCAATCTCATCAAAGTGTTAAAGTCTAGCGTCTAAAAACCTTAAACACCTTAATTCTTATATATTATATTCAAGGAATGTCATACATATCAGCATACTCCAAAAATATCATTTTTGAGATCTAACCAGTATGGGTGCAGGCTATTCATTAGAAGACTCTTAATGTTCACAGTCAATCACTGTAGTTTATAGATTGCATATGGGTGATGTCATCTAGTTGGTAAAGTTTGTAACATCAATGCTGGCACTGTGTCACTTTCATGGATAGTGCTGTCTAAACACACACAGAGTGGCAAAAGAATTTAATTGCCTTAGAGAGAAAGTTTTCCCAGCTATCTCATTTAGGGCTTCTATAATGCTGTGATAAAACACCATGACCAAAAGCAACTTGGGCAAGAAAGCTTTTTTCCATCTTATCATCCAGCAAATTCAGGGTAGAAACTCAAGACAGGAGCTGATGCAGAGGTCATGGAGGGGTACAGTTTACTGGCTTGCTCCTCATGGCTTATTCATCCAACTTTCTCGTAGCACCCAGGACTATGAGACCAGGGATGCCCAAGAAACTCCCAGGCAGGTGGTCCTGATTTGGGTAATCAAGCTAGCTGAGGAAGCTATGGGAAGCAATTCAGTAAGAAGAATTTCTCTACTGGCCTCAAGTTTTCCTCTAGATTTGTGCCTTTAGCTCCTGCTCTGACTTCTTTTGATTTTGACATAAAGTTGTAAAAAACTATAAGTTGAAGTAAAAATTTTCTCCTAAGGTTACTTTTGCACAGTGTTTTATCAAAGCAAAAGAAAGCTAATCAGAGCACCTTGTAATCACGACAGCTTTCAAAAGATTCTGACTCCTGGTCTTCAAGCTGCCTTTGCTGATACCCAAAGCAGCAGAGTCAAGTTGCCTCCACCAAGTCCTCCCTGAATTGAAGGAAGAGTCAGAGATTGGCAAATGCTGCTGTTTTATGATGCCATGTTTTAGTATAGTTTGAGGCACAGCAGTAAATAACTAGAAGTGTTTTCTTGAAACATATGGGCTACACTGGTTTTCGTTTTAGATGGGATGAGATGAAAAACAAATAAAAATATTTAGAAGTTCCTGTGCTATTGATGCTCTGCCCAGAGAGTTCTCTCCTACTCCAGTTCACAAAGACCAACCTTTATAATGTCATCTAACAGTTTCAGCATTTCAGGTTTTAAATGAATGCCATTATTCTGTTTATGAATTAATTTGTATGGAAGGTAAAAGATATATACTCATGCTTTAAAGTTGGATGTCTGGTTTTGGAAGCAACCTTTGTAGAATAGGCCATATCCTTTCTTCTGTATGTTGTGCTGCCTTTGTCAAAATTAGGTGGTTTTGTTTAGTATGCTATTTTTAAAAATCTTACTATGATTTTTGTTTGTTTGATTTGGTTTTGTGGAGTGTTTTTTTTTTTTTTTCATTAGAGACAGAGACAGAGAGACAGAGTTCATGCAAAGGCATGAAGAAAAAAAATGGGCAGTTAAGGAGATGGGAAGTTCTTAGAGGAATTAAAGGAGGGAAAATATAATCAAAATACATTGTATGAAAAAATGTATAAAATATCCTGATATAAAAAGTGAAGACTGTGCTCAGTTATCTTTCCTTATAACTGCAATGTCCACAAGAAGGCTATCACACTGACATGTTTTATATTTTTAAGAGACCATAAGGTCTTCTTTACACCCTCATCTCTTCACTGGTGAGTAGCAGGAGGAAAAAGAATAAATATCAAATTGGGAAAACAATAGCAATAAATGTTAATGATTAAACAGATAAAAAATGATGTATCACAACTGTCAGCCTACTTCTAGGACTTCTATTCTTTTTTTTCCCCATTTTTATTAGATATTTTCTTCATTTACATTTCAGATGTTATCCCAAAAGTCCCCTATACCCTCCCGCATCACCCACCCTGCTCCCCTAACCACGCACTCCTACATCTTGGCCCTGGTGTTCCCCTGTACTGGGGCATATAAAGTCTGCATGACCAAGGCGCCTCTCTTCTCAATGATGGCCAATTAGGCCATTCTTCTATATATGCAGCTAGAGCCATGAGCTCTGGGGGTACTAGTTAATTCCTGTTATTCTTCCACATATAGGATTGAAAACCCCTTCAGCTCCTTGGGTACTTTCTCTAGCTCCTTCCTTGTGAGTCCTGAGTTCTATCTAATAGCTAATTGTGAGTGTCCACTTCCATGTTTTCCAGGCATTGGTATAGCCTCCCACAGCTATATCAAGGCATTTCAGCACTATCTTGCTGGCATATGCAATCGTGCCTATGTTTGGTGGCTGATTATGGGATGGATCCCCGGCTGCTGCAGTCACTGGTTGGTCCATCCTTTGGTTCAGCTCCACACATGATCTCTGTAACTCCTTCAATGCATGCTTTTTTCTTAATTCTAGGAAGGGGCGAAGAGACCACGTCTTGATCTTCATTCTTCTTGAGTTTCCTGTGTTTAGTAAATTGTATCTTGGGTATTCTAGGTTTCTGGGATAATATCCACTTATCAGTGAGTACATGTTATGTGAGTTCTTTTGTGATTGGGTTACCTCACTCAGGATGATACCCTCCAGATCCATTGCCTAGAAATTTCATATATTCATTGTTTTTAATGGCTGAGTAGTAATCCATTGTGTAAATGTACCAAATTTTTTGTATCCATTCCTCTGTTGAGGGACATCTGGGTTCTTTCCAGCTTCTGGCTATTATGAATAAGGCTGCTATGAACATAGTGGAACATGTGTCCTTCTTACCTGATGGTACATCTTCTAGATATATGCCCAGGAGAGGAATTGCAGGATCTTCCAGTAATACTATGTCCATTTTTCTGAGGAACCGCCAGACTGATTTCCAGAGTGGTTGAACAAGCTTGCAGTCCCACCAACAATGGAAGAGTGTTCCCCTTTCTCTATATCCACGCCAGCATCTGCTGTCACCTGAATTTTTGATCTTAGCCATTCTTACTGGTGTGAGGTGGAATCTCAGGGTTGTTTTGATTTGCATTTCCCTGATGATTAAGAATGTTGAACATTTTTTCATGTGCTTCTCAGCCATTCGGTATTCCTCAGTTGAGAATTCTTTGTTTAACTTTGTGCCCCACATTTTAATGGGGATATTTGATTTTCTGGTGTGCACCTTCTTGAGTTCTTTATATATATTGGATATCAGTCCCCTATCTGATTTAGGATTGGTAAAGATCCTTTTCCAATCTGTTGGTGGCCCTTTTGTCTTGTTGACAGTATCTTTTGCCTTACAAAAGCTTTGCAACTTTATGAGGTCCCATTTGTCAATTCTTGATCTTATAGCACAAGCCCTTGCTATTCTATTCAGGAATTTTTCCCCAGTGCCCATATTTTCGAGGCTTTTCCCCACTTTCTCCTCTATAAGTTTCAGTGTCTCTGGTTTTATGTGGAGATCCTTAAACCACTTAGACTTGACCTTAGTACAAGGAGATAAGAATGGATCAATTGCCAGTCTTCCACATGATAGCCACCAGTTGTGCCAGCACCATTTGTTGAAAATGCTGTCTTTTTTCCACTGGATAGTTTTAGCTCCCTTGTCAAAGATCAGGTGACCATAGGTGTGTGGATTCATTTCTGGGTCTTTGATCCTATTCCATTGATCTACCTGTCTGTTGCTGTACCAGTACCATGCACTTTTTATTACGATTGCTCTGTAGTACAGCTTGAGGTCAGGCATGGTGATTCCACCAGAGGTTCTTTTATTGTTGAGAAGAGTTTTTGCTAATCTAGGTTTTTTGTTATTCCAGATGAACTTGCTAATTGTCTTTTCTAGATCCTTGAAGAATAAAGTTGGAATTTTGATGGGGATTGCATTGAATCTGTAGATAACTTTTGGCAAGATAGCCATTTTCCTATATTGATTCTGCCAATCTATGAGCATGGGAGATTCTTCCATTTTCTGAGATCTTCCTCAATTTCTTTCTTCAGAGACTTGAAGTTCTTGTCATACAAATCTTTCACTTCCTTCGTAAGAGTCACACCAAGATATTTTATATTATTAGTGATTACTGATCTCTTTCTCAGCCCATTTATCCTTTGTATAGAGAAAGGCCGTCAATTTGTTTGAATTAATTCTATATCCAGCTACTGCACTGAAGTATATCAGGTTTAGGTGTTCTCTGGTGGAGTTTTTGGGGTCACTTATATATACTATCATATCATCTGCAAATAGTGATAGTTTGACTTCTTCCTTCCTTTCAAATTGTATCCCCTTGACCTCCTTTTGTTGTCGAATTGCTCTGTCTAGGACTTCAAGTATTATATTGAATAGGTAGGGAAAAAGTGGGCAGCCTTGTCTAGTCCCTGATTTTAGTGGGATTGCTTCCAGTTTCTCTCCATTTAATTTGATGTTGGCCACTGGTTTGCTGTAGATTGCTTTTATCATGTTTAGGTATGGGCCTTGAATTCCTGATCTTTCCAAGACTTTTATCATGAATGGGTGTTGGATTTTGTCAAATGCTTTCTCAGCATCTAAGGAGATGATCATGTGGTTTTTATCTTTGAGTTTGTTTATATAGTGTATTACGGTGATGGATTTCTGTATATTAAACCATCCCTGCATTCCTGGGATGAAGCCTACTTGGTCATGTTAGATGATCGTTTTGATGTGTTCTTGGATTTGGTTGGCGAGAATTTTGTTGAGTATTTTTGCATCGATATTCATAAGGAAAATTGGTCTGAAGTTATCTTTGTTGTGTCTTCATGTGATTTAGGTATCAGAGTAATTGTGGCTTCATAGAATGAATTGGGCAGTGTACCTTCAGATTCTATTTTGTTGAACATTTTGAGAAGAACTGGAATTAGGTCTTCTTTGAAGGTCTGATAGAACTCTGCACTAAACCCATCTGGTCCTGGGCTTTTTTTTTTTTTTTTTTGGTTGGGAGACTATTAATGACTGCTTCTATTTCTTTAGGAGATATAGGACTATTTAGGTCATTAATCTGATCCTGGTTTAGCTTTGGAACTTGATATCTCTCTAGAAAATTATTCATTTCATCTAGATTTTCCAATTTTTTTGAATATAACCTTTTGTAGAAGGATCTAATGGTGTTTTGAATTTCCTCAGGATCCGTTGTTATGTCTCCTTTTTCCTTTCTGATTTTGTTAATTCGGATGCTATCCCTGTGCCCTCTAGTGAGTCTGGCCAGGGGTTTATCTATCTTGTTGACTTTTTTAAAGAACCAGCTCCTGGTTTGATTGATTCTTTGAATTGTTCTTTTTGTTTCCACATGGTTGATTTCACCCCTGGGTTTGATTATTTCCTGCCATCTACTCCTCTTAGGTTAATTTGCTTTCATTTGTTCTAGAGTTTGCAGATGTGATGCCAAGCTACTAGTGTATGCTTTCTCCATTTTCTTTTGGTAGGAACTCAGAGCTATGAGTTTACCTCTCAGAAATGCTTTCCTTGTGTCCTATAAGTTTGTGTATGTTGTGGCTTCATTTTTGTTAAACTCTAAAAAGTCTTTAATTTCTTTCTTATTTTTTCCTTGACCAAGGTATCATTGAGTAGAATGTTGTTCAGTTTCCACGTGAATGATGGTGTTCTGCTACTTATATTGTTATTGAAGAACATCCTTAGACCATGGTGATATGAAAGGATGCATGGGACAATTTCAGCATTTTTGAATCTGTTGAGACCTGTTTTGTGGCCAATTATGTGGTCAATTGTGGAGAAGGTGCCATGAGGTGCTGAAAAATGGTATATCCTTTTGTTTTAGGATGAAATATTCTGTAGATATCTGTTAAGTCCATTTGTTTTATAGCCTCTGTTAGTTTGACTGAGTCTCTGTTTAATTTCTGTTTCCAGGATCTGTCCATTGATGAGAGTGCAATGTTGAAGTCTCCCACTATTATTGTGTGAGATGTACTGTGTGTTTTTAGCTTTACTAACATTTCTTTAATGAAAGTGGCTGCCCTTGTATATGGAGCATAGATATTGAGAATTGAGAGTTCCTCTTGGAAGATTTTGCCTTTGATAAGTATGAAGTGCCCCTCTTTGTCTTTTTTTGATAACTTTGGGTTGAAAGTCTATTTTATTTGATATTAGAATGGCTACCCTAGCTTTTTTCTTTGGCCCGTTTGCTTGGAAAATTGTTTTCCAGCCTTTCACTCTGAGGTAGTGTCTGTCTTTTTTCCTGAGGTGTGTTTACTGTAAGCAGCAAAACATCGGGTCCTGTTTGTGTAGCCAGTCTGATAGTCTATGTCTTTTTATTGGGGAATTGAGTCCATTGATATTAAGAGATATTAAGGAACAGTAATTGTTGCTTCCTGTCATTTTTGTTTTTAGAGTTGGTATTCTGTTTTTGTGGCTGTCTTTTAGGTTTGTTGAAGGATTATTTTCTTGCTTTTTCTAGGGCAGAATTTCCATCCTTGTATTGTTTTTTTTTTTTTTTTTTTTTTTTTTTTTTTTTTTTTTTTTTTTTTTTTTTTTTTTTTTTTTTTTCCTGTTATTATCCTTTGAAGGGCTGGATTCGTGGAAAGATATTGTGTGAATTTGAATTCTTCATGGAATACTTTGCTTTCTCCATCTATGATAATTGAGAATTTTGCTGGGTATAGTACCTGGGCTGCCATTTGTGTTCTCTTAGTTTCTATATAACATCTTTCCAGGATCGTCTGGCTTTCATAGTCTCTGGTGAGAAGTCTGGAGTAATTTTAATAGGCCTGCCTTTATATGTTACTTGACCTTTTTCCTTTACTGCTTTTAATATTCTGTCTTAATTTAGTGCATTTGTTGTTCTGATTATTATGTGTTAGGAGGAATTTCTTTTCTTGTCCAGTCCATTTGGAGTTCTGTAGGCTTCTTGTATGTTCAAGGGCATCTCTTTCTTTAGGTATGTGAAATTTTCTTCTATAATTTTGTTGAAGATATTTGCTGGCCCTTTAAGTTGAAAATCTTCATTCTCATATACTCCTATTATCTGTAGGTTTGGTTTTTCCATTTTGTCCTGGATTTCCTGGATGTTTTGAGTTGATATATTTTTGCATTTTGCATTTTCTTTGATTATTGTGTCCATGTTCCTTATGGAATTTTCTGCATCTGAGATTTTCTCTTCCATGTCTTGTATTCTCTTGCTGATGCTCACATCTATGGTTCTTGATTTCTTTCCTAGGCTTTCTATCTCCATGGTTGTCTCCCTTTGGGTTTTCTTCCTTGTTTCTACTTCCATTTTTAAATCTTGGATGGTTTTGTTCAATTCCATTGCCTGTTTGGTTGTGTTTTCCTGTAATTCTTTAAGGGATTTTTTTTGTTTCTTCTACCTGTTTAGCAATGTTTGCCTGTAGTTCTTTAAGGACTTCTACCTGTTTAGCAGTGTTCTCCTGTCATTCCTTGAGGGATTTTGTGTTTCCTCTTTAAGGGCTTCTACATGTTTAACAGTGTTCTCCTATATTTCTTTAAGTAGATTATTAACACCCTTCTTAAAATCTTGTACCACCAACATGAGGTATGATCTTAAATCCATGTCTTGCTTTTCGGGTGTGTTGGCATATCCAGGACTCATTGTGGTGGGTGCACTGGGTTCTGTTGATGCTCAGTGTTCTTGGTTTCCTTTAGTAAGATTCTTACATTTTCCTTTCGCCATCTGGAAATCTCTAGTGTTAATGTTCAAGCTGATTCTCTTGGATCTTGATCCTCCTGTGGTTCTTTTAGCCTCTGTCAAGGAATGTGCCCTGGGGTCTGGGTCTCAGCTCTGCCTCCTGGCTCAGGATGAAGGCTGAGGGGACCCTCACCATGTAGCTCTGTTGCTTCTATTGCCCACGTGCTCTCAGGTGATCAGGAGATCCTGGGTGTACTAGGGGCCCTGCAGCTTGGAGAGTCCTCTGGTCACTTAGATGTCCTAGGCCATGTTCAAGCAGAAGATGTTGGGGTGTGTATGGGGGTGGTGGCTTGGCCCTGACATGAATGGATCCCAGCCACTGGTCTGGCCAGTTTCCTTTGTGCTATTCTTTGGAGCTGATGTTGTGTTCCACTCACCTGTGATCCAGAGTTGATCCTAAGGTCTTGTGGTGTGGAGAGTACTCTGTAGCCCTTAGTGGACCTCTGCTGGGCTCAGAAAGAAGATGGCAGGGTTGGCCCTAACCTGAACAGATCCCAGCCTCTGGTTGGGTGGGGTTCCTTTGTCCCTATTCCTGCTGGCAGAAGACCCTCTTGTGCCAAGACCCATTCTTGAAGCTGATGTTCCATTCCATTCACTCATGATCCTGAGGTGATCCTGAGGTACTGCAGCCTGGAGAGCACTCTGGAGCCCTTAGCAGCCTCTCCTGGGCTCAGAAGAAACATCCAGAAATATCTTTAGATGCTAATTTTGATATTCATTTCTAGTTCAGACATTACTTAGACAATTTATAATATGTTTCAACCTAATTTTTGTTCCTCAAAAACTAAAATCAGATTTAATGACTGTTAGGGACCATTTGGCCTTGACAAAGTTGTGCTTCATAGCTATTTAGATCAGTTAGAAATATTGGCTTGCCATAATAGGTTTGAATCTTTGAGTTCCTAACTAGCATTTAAATACCAGTTCAAGGTCCTGAAATCTTGCGTATAGATGTTGTACAGTACTTGCTTGCCTAGTGTGTACAAAGTCCTGTGTTCAGTCCCCAGAACTTCAGAACCAAGAAGCAATGTAGAGAAAGGGGACAGTGAAAAGATTGTGTCCTTTGAGAACCATAAGTTTCTGGGACAGGGAGGAATGAGCACAAGAGCCAGAAGAACATAAAGTTTTCTGTGAGACCCAGAAGTTTGCTTTCCTAGAAAAGTCAGAGACTCTGTTCCCATAAAGTCTCATCAACATAGCTGCCTAAATAAGACCTGAACAAGAATAATAGACATGCTACTTGGAAAGGAGTGAACCTTACAGGACCATAATGGTAAACAAGGAACTGCAGGCAAACTAAGGAATACTGAGGTGAGATATACAGTCGTCCCTAAGGAAATGCACTAATTGGTTATCCAAGTGATCTGCTATACATTCAAAGTATAGACATTCAAAGTATATTATACATTCTGAATATACATTCAAAGTAGCATTATACAGACTGAGCAGGATGTATTTGTTATGTTGGAATGTGTGTGTGTGTTTGTGTGTGTGTGTATGTTTGTAACTAAAGAAATAAAGGGCATACTTGCGATAAGGGAAGATACATGGGAAGGAATAGAGAGAAGAAAGGTAGAAAATGACATTAATTATATTTTAATTTTAAAACATCAGTTTATAGAAAAGAAAGGAAATCTAAGAAAATCACACATACACACACACATACATACACACACACATACATACACACACACACACACACACACACACACACACACAAATACACACTTGGACTTTTTGAGGAGACTGATAGGTAACATAAGAAATACCATGTGGTGGCACATGCCTTTAATCCCAGCACTTGGAGGCAGAAGCAGGTGGATTTCTGAGTTTGAGGACAGCCTGGTCTAGAGTGAGTTCCAGGACAGCCAGGGCTACATAGAGAAACCCTGTCTCAAATAAAACCAAAAAAAAAAAAAAACCAAACAAAAAACAAAAACAAAAACCATGTGGAAGTGATTAAGTTAAATCTTGAGAACTGTGACATTGAAATGGTACATTCAATTAGAACTATAAAGCCCAAATTATAAGATCATGTGTAATTTATTTAAATCAGCAATGCCTTGTAGCTTGATACAAATCCTTCTCACATTATTAGTGAGCTAGACCTTTGAAATCTCTAGGCAAGACAATTTTATCACTTCCTAATTAGACTTCATATAATAAAAGCACACTTATATATAAAATGGAAAAACTCAACAGCCTTTCAGATATTAGAAGAGCAAAACTGGGGATTAGCCTTTCAATTTGTTTTTTATTTTTCTTTAATCTTTATATAAAGATAGTTTTCTTATCCTTTGCTGGTAATACTAAAAACAATGTGAGACATAAGCAAACTTGACATTTACAGAGGGGCAAGTTTTGTAGTTTTGATGGAGAATTTGTACAAAATATTTTTTGAGATCCTTCCATATGGGAAAAAGTCTCTTTTACTTTGTAATACAAATCAGTACAATGTAAATTTATATCACCTATATTCATATTTATTTTGTGATTTTGGTTATCATGCTGTGCATTGTTATTTACTCTGCTGTTCATACAGTGTCTGTGGCATCCCTGGCCACTGGTAGCCATCTTTGGCTTCACTTTTATTCTCTGGCATAGAGAGAGATGCTTCAGATTGTATTAGCATATTTTCAAACTTTCTGTATGTCTCCAGAACCAGGCATCTCTCTAAGGATCCATGGAACCTTTCAGGTAAAAAGATTAAAAGCTAAGAACAAGAAACTATGCTTAGTGTTAATTATGCCTGTTTTCTACATAGTCTTGGAGGACAGAAATGTCAATAATTGTCTAGGATCCTTGTGGGGTCAGTGGGTCTGGCTAATCTTGTGGGCAATAGTCTGTCTTTCCACTTACACATATTTTTTCTTAATCTTTTAACATTAAGCTTGAGTTAAATTCCTTCCAGGAAAATCTGCTTTTTCATACTATTAAACATTTTCTCTAATGGCATTCCTTTGTAATATGTATTTATATATCTACTTATACATTGTGATTAATTCATTGTTCATTCAAATATACAAGAAATATCAATTTTGTATAATTTTATATCTAAACCTAAGGTCATGTCAATACTGGATTAAATTAAAAAGCTAAAATGAATTGATGGCTTAATATAACATGTCTTCTATCCTTTGAATACTAAAGAAGTCCTAATAAGAAAAGTAGAAAAATTTAGATGTAGTTCTTGGAGAGGTGGAATTAATATTGTGTAGTCTGTGAAACAGAATGCGTGTCCATTTTATTACTGTGAAGAAACACTATGACCTTGACAATTCTTTTATTCTTTCATATCATACTATTTTTATGGCTTATTTGGTAATTTCATATCATGATCCCCAATCACTCTTACTTCCTAGTCCTCCCAGGTCCACCTGCCAACTCTTGACAACTCTCCCCAACAAAAGAAGAAAAACAACAACAAAAAAGAGACAAAAGTTTAATTTTTGTTGGCCATTTTTATTCAAACCACCACACATATTCTCCCAGTCTTGAGTTACAGATATATACCACAGTGCCTGGACTGTTATGTCAATTCTGGGGATATAAATTCAGATTCTAGTGATTTTATCATAGGTACTTTACCCATCCAAGCATCTTTGCAGTTTCAGAAGTGTGAATTTATTTATTTAAAAAATTCTATACTTTGAGAAAAGCAAACTATTATGAATATATTCCTTTAATTTATCAAAGTGTGAAAAAACCAGAAAAAAAGCTGAAATTTGACTTTGATTTTAGTGGGAAAGAATAAAGATGCATTTACCTATTTCTATACTTGAAAGTTAGTGTAAAACATTGAGGGTGGACAACAGACATTCATGTTCTATAATTCACAAATTTACAAAGTACCCCTAATGCTTAATACTCATTGAGACAACATATTTAACTAACCATACATCTATAAGCTGAGTTTCCCTAAGAAAGAAAGGGATTCCACAATAAAGACCTACCATGCTTTAAAGAGATCAAAATTTAAAAAAAAGAAAGAAAAGAAAAACGAAAAGAAAAATAGTAATTCAGACTAAAATCAAAAAAAAAAAAAAAAAAAAAAAAAAAAAAAAAAAAAAAAAAAAAAAAAAAAAAAAAAAAAAAAAAAAAAAAAAAAAAAAAAAAAAAAAAAAAAAAAAAAAAAAAAAAAAAAAAAAAAAAAAAAAAAAAAAAAAAAAAAAAAAAAAAAGCCAGATACTGGTAAGAGAGGGACCAGAGTTACACAAAGTCAAGAGCAGGATCAAGATAAGAGGCCTCTTTTATTACTCTCTCAGTTTGTTCAAGAGCAAAAGCAGTGCAGCTGGATAAGACAACACTGTAAACACCATACAAACTGAGAAAAGAAATGCATCTATATTGTAAAATGCCATGTGCAGATAACCTGTGTGAATCCATGGCAAAACCAACTCAGGAACCAAAGCAAATACAGAAAGGACAGAAAATTCACAAAATAATTCATATGTATAATGATGACCAGTGTGAAAATAAAATGAATAAAAGTTTATATGTTCAACAGCAAAATATAAGTCTTTAGAAATAGGCTCAAAGTGTGTATGAACAAAACTACAAAGCAAGTGTTGAATCAAAGGAAGAAGCCAAAGACAATGGCTAGAATGTCTCTTATGATTCTTCAGCATGCTTTGACATGAGCACACACATATGACTAAATTTTCAAATCTTATTTGAACAATTTTTAAGAAAAAAAAAAAAAGGAAAAACATGGCCAAAAATGTTAGAAGGAATGACATTAAGTACTTTCAAACTGGTAAATAGTCAAACTTTAGTCCTGAAAAGATCATCAGTTTCACTGATACAAAAAGCACTTGGCTCAAATTCTCATGAGATGCCCCATCTCATTGACTTATGCTAGACACACTGACTGTATCAAGATGTTAATCTGACATATTTATATCAACTGCAGCAGGACAAGCTCTTTAGTAAATGGCTGGATTTTAAAAAGTTAACATACACTCAACAATCCTCTCAGTCTTGCCTTTGACCTTAGGAAGGACTTGCCCTGCCCAAGTGTCTTTCCCCTTCTGTTTATACTGTTCTTCCTAGGAGAACTCACTGGCCAGCCTCCACAGCTAGCTCTTGTCAACCTTCAGGGAGCCCAGTCTAGCCATTATGCTGTGTTCAAACAAAGAGAAAAAGCACTGAGGCCCAGAGATCTGACTGTTTTCTGCTGCCCAATGCTGGGACGGCAAGCTGCCATATCCTGGCTTTGTTTATGGTACTGGGGGAGATACTCAAGTGCTTATGCTTGACTTTTTTGACCTTTCTGACTGGGCTGACCTATTTCCCAAGCTCCCAACTTTGTCCAAAACTACTTGATCAATGCCTCATGTTTTAAAACCTGATATTTGTTAACAAACAATACATGTCAGTGTTTTATTTCGTATTTGAAGTATTTGAAGAATGTTGCTAGGCTGAAAAGTCCATTAAAAATGAAAAATGTCCCATCTCTCTTCCTTTCTCCCCTCTCTTTCCTCCATCCCACTTCTCTCTGCCTTCCTTTCTTGTTTATAGTTAACTCCAACAAAAGTACAATGGGAGAATGACAGAGCTCAGCATGTGCATGTGAACATATTTTGAGCTTCTCTCTTTAGGTAACAGTTAAGAGTGTCTCAATTTGCCGGAGTGTCTCAATTTGCCGGGCGGTGGTGGCACATGCCTTTAATCCCAGAATTCGGGAGGCAGAGGCAGGCAGATTTCTGAGTTCAAGGCCAGCCTGGTCTACAAAGTGAGTTCCAGGACAGCCAGGGTTACACAGAGAAACACACACACACACACAAAAAGAGTATCTCAATTTGAGATTCTGACTTCTTTGCTAACTTCTCTGCCAAGCACTACTTGTGATTTGGGGAGCCTTCCAGGGAATACTCATGTGGCTGTGAGGACTTGTGTTGGTATTTTAATTTAGGAAGAGAGAGGTGAATCTTGGAAAGGAAACACTACCACACAGTTGCTCTCCATGTTACCTCATTCCTGAATTGATTCCAGGCACACAAGGAGCTCTGTTCTTCATAAAGTCCTTGGAACCCTTGGTTTGAGAGTGTTATTGGGCATGTACAGTGCCACTCACTGTGCTGGGTAAGCCAATCTTTTCTCAAAGGATGGTATGACACTCAGTCACCACAATAGTTTTGGCTTATCTAGAACAGGTATTTGCGGAGACACTACAGGTGTATTGCTTCATTTGTCTTTTTATTAATTTTTCCACAATTGTGATGAACTGAATATGAAATGTGTAGAAAGTATAGACAGAAAAGGCAATTTTGACAGTAAAACTCACAATAGAAATTCTTGTTCTAGAGAACTTAGTAAGATATTTAGCTTTTATTGTTTGTTTGTTTGTTTTTTCATGTGGCATAATTCTGACTCATGAGACCCATCATTAGAGAGGAACATTTGTCCTTTTAAATTGAAGCAACTCTTGACAGCAAAAACATATCTATTTGTCTAGAATGGTCATCTTAGAAAACATCTATACAATAACTCATTCTTTATGGAAAACTTAGTGTTTCTGTGAACTTACGTTTTTATGTACAAGCTTCTACATATAATTCCCTCTCTCTGACACACACAAGGTCCCAGGCAAAACTTTGAGATAGTTGAAAGACATTGTCAGAATTCAATGTACTTTCATCCCGTGATATAGAAATATATTTGTTTATATTCTCTATGAGGATGTTCATACCAGTGCTGGTAAAGTAAATGACATTTCTTGAGGCACTTACCATAAATAACCAGGGCTTCAGATGTTGTCACAAATATTAACAAGTGGGGAACTCAACATATCCACCAAGCACTCCAGAAAGTTTTAGACAAGTTTCCAGGCTCAGCTGTCTGCTGGTGTTTTTGCCAGAGGTTGAGAGTCAATTGAAAATTTGAGATCTTGAATCAGGTGCCTTGAAAACTCTTTAGTATGTTTGCTTCAGGAGATAGCCTTAAGTTACATTAACCAAAATAGAATTTCTGTCAGATGAAAAAGTTATTATAAGGAAAATATTGTTGAAAATAGATTATGTTTTCATACAACAGTGGACGCTGCACATCCCACCCCCATGCCTCTGCTTAGCAATGTCTATTCTGTTTCTTCAATGTCTCTGTCAGGAAAAAACACTCAAATGACAGTTCTGTATTTACATCTTAGTTTCAATCTTGTGGCATCATGTCAATTGCAATAATCTAAAAATGTCTGCCTCACAAGATAAACAAAACAGTCTAAAAATGAATTGTATGTACCAATAGTTAATAATCTTTCACTTCCTCCTGCTACAGTCATAGAGGACTCATGCAAATATGAAAAGGAAGGATCTTTAGTTCTGGCCTCCCTCTGCTCCATTCCCTTATTCCCAGTCTGTTCTTTGTTGCCTGGAATGATTTTCATAGCAGAGATGAATTACAGCTCTGGCCTATTAGGGACTTAATAGTACATCTAAGGAATTACTATCTCCTCATTAACTCCTTTTCTTTAATTTCACTTAACATCAATGGACTCAATTCCCCAATAAAAAGACATAGACTAATAGACTGGCTACACAAACAGGACCCAACATTTTGCTGCTTACAGGAAACACACCTTAGGGAAAAAGACTGACACTACCATAGGGTGAAAGGCTGGAATACAGATTTCCAAGCAAATGGTTTGAAGAAAAAAGCTGGAGTAGCCATTCTAATATCAGATAAAATTGACTTTCAACCCAGTTATAAAAAAAGACAAGGAGGGGCACTTCATACTCATCAGGGGTAAAATCAACCAAGATGAAATTTCAATTCTGAATATCTATGCTCCAAATACAAGGGCAACCACATTCATTAAAGAAACTGTAGTAAAGCTCAAAGCACACATTGCACCTCACACAATAATAGTGGGAGACTTCAACTCCCCACTCTCACCAATGGACAGATCCTGGAAACAGAAACTAAAGAGAGACACATGGACACTAACTAACAGAAGACATGAAACAAATGGATTTAACAGATACCTACAGAACATTTTTATCCTAAAACAAAAGGATATACCTTCTTCTCAGCGCCACATGTTACCTCTTCCAAAATTGACCATATAAAGGTCACAAAACAGGCCTCCACAGATACAAAAACATTGAAATTAACCTATGCATCATACCTGAGCACCATGGACTAAGGCTGATCTTCAATAACAACATAAATCATAGCGAACATTCTCATGGAAACTGAACAACGCTCTACTCAATGACTCCTTAGTCAAGGATGAAATAAAGAAATAAAAGACTTTCTAGAGTTTAATGAGAATCAAGCCACAACATACCTAAACTTATGGGACACAATAAAGGCAGTCCTAAGAGGAAAACTCATTGCCCTGAGTGCCTCCAAAAAGAAACTAGAGAGAGCATATACTAGTAACTTGACAACACACCTAGAAGCTCTAGAACGAAAGGAAGCAAATTCACCCAAGAGGACTAGATGGCAGGAAATAAACTCAGGGCCGAAATCAACCAAGTAGAAACAAAAAAACTATTCAAAGAATTAACCAAACCAGGAGCTGGTTTTTTGAGAAAATCAACAAGATAGATAAACCCTTAGCCAGACTCACTAGAAGGCAGAGGGACAATATCTTAATTAACAAAATCAGAAATGAAAAAGGAGACATAACAACGAAACCTGAGACAATCCAAAACATCATCACATCCTACTACAAAAGGCTATACTCAACAAAGCTAGAAAACCTGGATGAAATGGACAATTTCCTAGACAGATACCAGGTACCAAAGGTGATCCAGGATCAGATTAAAGATCATGTAAAGAAATAGAAGCAGTCATCAATAGTCTCCCAACCAATAAAAGCCCAGGACCAGATGGGTTTAGTGCAGAGTTATAACAAACCTTCAAAGAAGACCTAATTCCACCTCTCCTCAAACTATTCGACAAAATAGAGACAGAAGGTACTCTACCCAATTCATTCTATGAAGCCACAATTACTCCGATACCTAAACCACAAAAAGATCCAACATAGAAAGAGAACTTCAGACCAATTTCCCTCATGAATATTGATGCAAAAATACTCAATAAAACCCTCGCAAACTGCATCCAAGAACACATCAAAATGATCATCCATCATAACCAAGTAAGCTTCATCCCAGGAATGCAGGGATGGTTTAATATTGGGAAATACATCAACGTAATCCATTATATAAAAAAACTCAAAGACAAAAACCACATGATCATCTCGTTAGATGCTGCAAAAGCATTTGACAAAATCCAACACCCTTTCATGATAAAGTATTGGAAAGATCAGGAATTCAAGGCCCATACTTAAACATAATAAAAGCAATATACAGCAAACCAGCAGCCAACATCAAACTGAATGGAGAGAAGCTGGAAGTAATCCCATTAAAATCAGGGACTAGGCAAGGCTGCCCACTTTCTTCCTACCTATTCAATATAGTACTTGAAGTCCTAGCCAGAGCAATTCCACACAAACAGAGATCAAGCAGATACAAATTGGAAAGGAAGAAGTTAAAATATTACTGTTTGCAGATGATATGATAGTGTATATTCGGGACCCCAAAAATTCCACCAGAGAACTCCTAAACCTGATAAACAGCTTCAGTGCAGTAGCTGAATATAAAATTAACTCAAACAAATCAATGGCCTTTCTCTACACAAAGGATAAGAGAGCTGAGAAAGAAATTAGGGAAACAACACCCTTCACAATAGTGACAAATACTATAAAATACATTGATGTGACTCTAACTAGGAAAGTAAAAGATCTGTATGACAAGAACTTCATGTCTCTGAAGAAAGAAAGTGAAGAAGATCTCAGAAGATGGAGAGATCTCCCATGCTCATGGATTGGCAGGATTAATATAGTCAAAATGGCTATCCTGCCGAAAGCAAGCTACAGATTCAGCGCAATCCCCATCAAAATTCCAACTCAATTCTTCACTGAGATAGAAAGGGCAATTTGCAAATTCATCTGGAATAATAAAAAAAACCTATGATAGCAAAAACTATTATTAACAATAAAAGAACCTCTGGGGGAATCACCATGCCTGACATTAAGCTGTACTACAGAGCAATTGTGATAAAAACTGCATGGTACTGGTACAGCAACAGACAGACAGATCAATGGAATAGAATTGAAGACCCAGAAATGAATCCACACACCTATGGTCACTTGATCTTTGAAAAGGGAGCTAAAACCATCCAGTGGAATAAGGACAGCATTTTCCACAAAAGGTGCTGGCATAAACTGGCTATTATCATGTAGAAGAATGCGAATTGATCCATTCTTATCTCCTTGTAACAAAGCTTAAGTCTAAATGGATCAAAGACCTCCACATAAAACTAGAGACACTGAAATTTATAGAGAAGAAAGTGGGAAAAACTCTCGAAGATATGGGCACAGGGGTAAAATTCCTAAACAGAACAGCAATGGCCTGTGTGGTAAGATCAAGAATTGACAAATGGGACCTTATAAAATTGCAAAGCGTCTGTAAGGCAAAAGACAGCAAGACAAAAAGGTCACCAACAGATTGAGAAAGGATTTTTACCAATCCTAAATCTGATAGGGGACTAATATCCAACATCTACAAAGAACTAAAGAATCTGTACTCCAGAAAAACGAATAACACCATTAAAAAATGGGGTACAGAGCTAAACAAGGAAGTCTCAACTGAGGAATTCTGAATGGCTGAGAAACATCTGAAAAAGTGTTCAACATCCTTAATCATCAGGGAAATGCAAATCAAAACAACACTGAGATTCCACCTCACACCAGTCACAATGGCTAAGAACAAAAATACAGGTGACAGCAGATGCTAGCGAGGATGTGGAGAAAGAGGAACACTCCTCCATTGCTGGTGGGATTGCAAGCTTGTACAACTACTCTGGAAGTCAGTCTGGCGTTTTCTCAGAAAATTGGACATAGTACTACCAGAGGATCCAGCAATAGCTCTCCTGGGCATATACCCAGAAGATGTTCCAACTGGTAAAAAGGACACATGCTCCACTATGTTCATAGCATCCTTATTTATAATAGCCAGAAGCTGGAAAGAACCCAGATGTCCCTCAACAGAGGAATGGATACAGAAAATGTGGTACATTTACACAATGGAGCAGAAGAGTAATTCTGCTATTAAAAAAAATGAACTTATGAAATTTTTTGGCAAATGGATGTATCTGGAGGACATAATCCTTAGTGAGGTAACCCAATCACAAAAGAAGTCATTGGATATGCACTCACTGATAAATGGATATTAGCCCAGAAGCTTAGAATACCCAAGATACAATTTTTAAAACACAAGAAAATCAAGAAAGAAGACCAGCTCAGCGCGTGGATACTTCATTCCTCCTTTTAATAGGAAACAAAATACCCATGAAAGGAGTTACAGAGACAAAGTATAGAGCTAAGATGAAAGGATGGACCATACAGAGACTAACCCACCAGGGGATCCATCCCATAATCAGTCACTAAACTCAGTCACTATTGCATAGGACAGCAAGTGTTTACTGAAGGGTCCCTGATATAGCTGTCTCGTACAGAAGTGGATGCTCACAGTCAGCTATAAGAAGGAACATGAGGCCCACATTGGAGAAGCTAGAGATAGAACCCAGGGGCTGAAGGGGTCTGCAACCCTATAAGAGGATCAACAATATGATCTAACCAGAACCCCCAGAGCTCGTGTCTCTAGCTGCATATGTAGCAGAAGATGGCCTAGTTGGCCATCATTGGGAAGAGAGGCCCCTTGGTATTGCGATCTTTATATGCCCCAATACAGAGGAACGCCAGGGCCAAGAAGTGGGAGTGGGTGGGCAGGAGAACTGGGCGGTGGGAGGGGGGGAGGGAACTTTCGGGGTAGCATTTGAAATGTATATTAAGAAAATATCTTATAAAAATATTGAAAAAATAAAGAAAAAAGAAACTATTATTTATGTAAAAAATGTGACTATTAAGCTAGGACTTCTAGTAAAGATGGCAGACTAGAGGCTACCTTTTTTATACCATTGGAAGGGACAGATTGAGAGAATTAAAAATCTAGATACAGTCTTCCATTGTTTCTGTGAAATGTGTATTATTTATAGAGACAAAAGTATATGTGTGTATACATACATATATATGTGTATGTATTTATGTATATCTATGTTTACACACACACACACACACACACACACACACACACACACACACTAGCATGTGAAATTACCCCATTGTGACCTCTGGAAAGGAAAACCAAACAAAAATCAGTTTAAAAGTCTTTCGAGTTAAACTTATACCTTAGAACAATTTTTCTCAACCCATGGGTTGCAACAGTTTTTGGGGGTTGAACAACCCTTCATAGAGGTCACCTAAGACTATTAGACAACATAGATATCTACATTATGTTTTACATTATGATTCATAATAGTAACAAAATTACATTTACAAAGTAGCAATGAAAATAATTATGGTTGGAAATCACCACAACTGGAAGAACTGTATTAAAGGGTGATAGCACTAGGAACATTGAGACCTATCACCTTGGAGCAAATAAACTTATCAGATAACTATAGAATATTGCATACAACAGAAACTTCTTCTCATAAGCACATGGAATAATCTGTAAAATAGACTACATTCTAAGCCAGATATCAAGGTTCACCAAATATAATTTCAACGTATACTCTGAGGTAGTGTCTATATTTGTCACTGAGATGGGTGGTTTCCTATATGCAGCAAAATGTTGCATCCTGTTTACATAACCATTCTGTTAATCTCTGTCTTTTTATTGGGAAATTGAGTCCATTGATATTAAGAGATATTAAGGAAAAGTCATTGTTGCTTGCTGTTATTTTTGTTGTTATAGTTGGAATTTTGTTCATGTGGCTATCTTCTTTTAGGTTTGTTGAAAGATTACTTTCTTGCTTTTTCTAGAGCGTGGTTTCCCTCCTTGTGTTGGAGTTTTTCCTTTATTATCCTTTGAAAGGCTGGATTTGTGGAAAGATAACGTATAAATTTGTTTTTGACATTGAATACCTTGGTTTCTCCTTCTATGGTAATTGAGAATTTTGTTGGGTATAGTACTCTGGGCTGGCATTTGTGCTCTCTTAAGATCTGATGAACAACTTTCAGCTAATGAACGTGATGCTCCTTAGAGGCTGAGGATTCTGTGTAAGCCAATGGGCTACGTGAACTAAGGGATGCATTTCTTTCATTTTTTTTCCTATGGAATTTTCCTGTGAGATATCTGATAATATGTAAAGCACAGTAATCATGTTCCCAATGCTTATTAATGGAAATACTTTGTGGGCAGGATGAAAAATAACTTCTCTCTGTTGGGACTTGGGGAGACCACCCTCAGAGCACTGTTGCTAGCACTGGTTGGTTTAATGC
This sequence comes from Mus minutoides, assembly GCA_902729485.2. NCBI lineage: Eukaryota > Metazoa > Chordata > Mammalia > Rodentia > Muridae > Mus > Mus minutoides. The sequence goes on from LR753649.1 coordinate 170,201, forward strand.
CTGAAGCAGTGTAAGTAGCATCCATCGCATAAATATTCTGTGGACAGGTTTGGATTTGCCCTGAAAAGAATGCCCCATGGATTTTCCTGGCTAAAGACAGTTGTGAGAGAGATGGAACTGAATACATGCAAACATTCTTAGTATAGCAATTATTTTTTATTTAAAAACCTGAAATAATATATGATTTTAATTATATTCATAATACAAACAGCTAATCTCATTGGAGAACTATTGCTCCACTGAATGTCACAAACTCTTTAAGGAAATTTTATAAAGTTACTTTTTATATTTTAGTAATCAGCAATGCTCACAATTCTTCAGCATTAACATTTAACTCCAAGGAACAAGTTACAATGACTGTGAAAACATTTAATGAATATTTTAATAAAAAACATTTACATTCCAAAATAGAAGAAAATGGTTTTTGTTCTGACTCACACACTGAGATTTACTCTTCTTGTGCCCTAAAGGACATAATTGTAAAATTCAATTATCTTTTATATATCTAGAGCCACTGCATCTAGAATCAAGAGACATTTATTGTTGGTAATAAAATGATTAGTAGTACTTACAGAATATTTTTAATGGTTATTTTCTTGGAAAAATAAATTACTATCAAATTCAATAAAACCTCATTTGGCATTGGCAGGTAGCTTGAATACAGAGTAGATTTTGTTCTAAAGTCACAACTGAATGTAGCTTAAGAGAAAAGCAAAATTGATCCTAAAGGAAACTTATTTCATAGTATTTTGCTTCAATTTCACTAGTTCTTTAGTTATGTGCATTCACAGAGCAATGTGCCCTATGGATAAAAATGTTTTTCTAGATGAATCTTTTAAAGTATTGCAAAAATGATACATTACACAGGAGAAGCCCCTGAAGTCAATGCTTAGGATGAAAATATTTATCTCTTCACTCCTTTTTCAAAGGGAAATAACCGAGTTATATAAAAAATAGTTTGAATTATTAAGAATATATTACACTAGAAATGAAGAAAAAAGAAAAGGGAAAGGGAAAAGAGAAAGAGAGGATTTTAAGAGTAATTTTCATACCTCTTATTTTTATTTATTTATTTATTTATTTATTTATTTATGCAATGTTTGTCACTGTGTTGCAACCTTAGTATAAGGGGAAATGTCATACCAACTTCCAATCTTTCCAAGATAGGAGACAGCTATACCAGGCTCCTGTCAGCAAACACTTTTTGGCATCAGCAATAGTGTCTGGGTTTGATGTCTGCATATGGGATGGATCTTCAGGTGGAGAAGTGTTTAGATGGCCTTTCCTTCAGTCTTTGCTCCATTCTTTGTCCCTTTATTTCCTTTAGACAGGAATGTAAGACAAATAATAATCCACCACCCCCAGGTACTCAATAAACAGTTGGAGGCACTTCTCTACCATGCCAGAGAAGTAACATTGATAGAAATATGAGCAAAGGTCTCAAACTGAGAACATTGTCAGTTTTCTATACCAACCACAGAGGGATTATTTGCTAAGATTCCTTGTTAACAAACTTGTCAATAGAATTTTGAGTCCTTTACTCAAAAAGAAAAAAGAAGAGGAAAAAAACAAATTTTGAGGCTGAGTGGAGTTGGATACATGTCCATAATGAAACTTGTTGGTTGGTTTTTTGTTTGTTTCTTTTTGGCCCCTCTCCCTTGTAAAACACATTCTTAACAATTAAATTCTGTCTTACAGAAGCTTTGTAACTTTATGAGTTCCTATTTGTCAATTCTTTTTTTTTTNTGGGGATATTTGATTTTCTGGTGTCCACCTTCTTGAGTTCTTTATATATATTGGATATCAGTCCCCTATCTGATTTAGGATTGGTAAAGATCCTTTCCCAGTCCGTTGGTGGCCCTTTTGTCCTGTTGACAATATCTTTTGTCTTACAGAAGCTTTGCAACTTTATGAGGTCCCATTTGTCAATTCTTGATCTTAGAGCATAAGCTATTGGTGTTCTGTTCAGGAAAATTTCCTCTGTAACCATGTGCTACAGGCTCTTCCCCACTTTCTTTTCTGTTAATTTCAGTGTATCTGGTTTTATGTGGAGGTCCTTTATCCACTATGACTTAGGCTTTGTAGAAGGAGATAAGAATGGATAGATTTGCATTCTTTTGCATGCTAACTGCTAGTTGAACCAGCACCATTTGTTGAAATGCTGTCTTTTTTCCACTGGATAGTTTTAACTCCTTTGTCAAAGATCAAGTGACTGTGGGTTCATTTCTGGGTCTTCAATTCTATTCCATTGATCTACCTGCCTGTCACTGAAACCAATACCATGAAGTTTTCAACACTATTGCTCTGTAGTACAGCTTGAGGTCCAGGATGCTGATACCTCCAGAAATTCTTTTATTGTTGAGAATAGTTTTCACTATCCTGGGATTTTTGCTATTTCAGATGAATTTGAGAATTGCTCTTTCTAACTCTATGATAAATTGAGTTGGAATTTTGATGGGTATTGCACTGAATCTGTAGATTGCTTTCGGCAAGATGGCAATTTTTAACTATATTAATCCTGCCAATCTACAAGCATGGGAGGTCTTTCTCTTTTGAGGTCTTCTTCAATTTCTTTCTTCAGAGACCTAAAGTTCTTGTCATACAGATCTTTCACTTTTTTGGTTAGAGTCACACCAAGATACTTTATATTGTTTGTGACTATTGTGAAGGGTGTTGTTTCCCTAATTTCTTTCTCAGCCTGTTTATCCTTTGAGTATAGGAAGGCTACTGATTGTTTCAGTTAATTTTATATCTGGCCACTTTGCTGAAGTTGTTTATCAGTTGTAGGAGTTCTCTGGTGGAGTTTTTGGGGTTACTTAAATATACTGTCATATCACTACCAAATAGTGATAGTTTCACTTCTTCCTTTCCAATTTGTATCCCTTTGATCTCCTTTTCTTGTCTAATTTCTCTACCTAGAATTTCAAGTAATATATTGAATAGATAGGGAGAGAGAGAGAGAGAGAGAGAGAGAGAGAGAGAGAGAGAGCTAGCAGCCTTGTCTAGTCCCTGATTTTAGTGGGATTGCTTCAAGTTTCTCTCTATTTAGTTTGATTTTGGCTATTGGTTTTCTCTATATAGCTTTTACTATGCTTAGGTATGGGCCTTGAATTTTTAATATACTAAGACTTTTAACATGATGGGATGTTGAATTTTCTCAAATGCTTTTCAGCATGTAATGAAATAAGCTTTTTTTTTTCCTTTGAGTTTGTTTATGCTTCTGTAAGGCAAAGACACTGTCAATAGGACAAAACTGCAACCACTAAATTGGGAAAAGATGTTTACCAACCCTACATCTGATAGAGGGCTAATATCTAATATATACAAAGAACTCAAGAAGTTAGACTCCAGAAAACAAAATAACCCTATTAAAAATGTGGTTCAGAGCTAAACAAAGAATTCTCAACTGAAGAATATGAGATAGCTGAGAAGCACCTAAAGAAATATTCAACATCCTTAAGTCATCAGGGAAATGCAAATCAAAACAGCCCGGAGATTCTACCTCAAACCAGTCAGAATGGGTAAGATCAAAACTCAGGTGACAGCAGAGGCTTTCAATGATGTGTAGAAAGAGGAACACTACTCGAATCCTGGTGGGATGGTGGGATTGCAAGCTAGTACAACCACCCTGAGTTTGTCTGTTCCTCAGAAAATTGACACAGTACTACCTGAGAACCTAACTATACCACTCCTAGGCACATACCCAGAAGATGTTCTAACATGTAGTAAGAACACATGATCTACTATGTTCATAGCAGCCTTATTTTATAATAGCCTAAGCTGGAAAGAACCCAGATGTCCCTCAACAGAAGAATGGATATAGAAAATGTGGTACATTTACACAATGGAGTACTACTCCGCTGTTAAAAACAATGAATTCATGAAATTCTTAGACAAATGAATGGATCTGGAGGATATCATCCTGAATGAGGTAACCCTATCACTAAAGAACACAAATGGTGTATACTCACTGATAAGTGGATATTAGCCCAGAAGCTGGGAATACTCAAGATACAACCCACAGACCACAAGAAGCTCTTGAAGAAGGAAGACCAAAGTATGGATACTTTGGTTTTTCTTAGAAGGGGGAACAAAATACTCATGGGAGGAGATACAGAGGCAAAATGTGGAACAGGGACTGAAGGAAAGACTATCCAGAGACTGCCCCACCTGGGAATCCATCCCATATACAGTCATCAAACCCAGAAACTATTGTGGATGCCAAGAAGTGCTTGCTGACAAGAACCTGATATAGGTGTCCCCTGAGATGCTCTGCCAGTGCCTGGCAAATACAGAGGTGGGTGCTCTCAGTCTACCATTGAATTGACCACAACTTCTCCAATGGAGGATCTAGAGAAAGGACCAAAGGAGCTTGCAGCCCCATAGGAGGATCAACAATATGAGCCAACTAGTACTTCCAGAGCTCCTAGGGACTAAACCACCAACCAAAGAGTGTACATGGAGGGACTCATGGCTCTAGCTGCATATATAGCAAAAGATGGTCTTGGACATAAATGGCAAGAGAGGCCCTTGGTACAGGGAAGGTTTGATGCCCCATTATAGGGGAATGTCAGGTCAAGGAGGCAGGAGTAGGTGGGTGGTTGGGGGAGCATCCTCACAGAAGCAGGGAGAGGGAGGATGGGATAGGGGGTTTATGGAGGGGAAACCTGGAAAGTAGATAACATTTGAAATGAAAATAAAGAAAATATCTAATAATTAAAAAAGAATTAATTTCTGCTTCAAAGGAAGGGAAGTACTGAGGTTATCACAGGGGACAGAAAGCCTTTAGAGTCAGCTCACCCTAAGCTTACAATGCTGAATCTTTTCATACACATATACCTTTCCATTTTGAACACTATCACCTTTTTTATTGGATCAAATTTTAGTTAACCAGTCTTAAACGTTTCTTAGACTTTTATGAGGCTCTTTCAGGAATTCAGTGTCTGAGAACCAGCCTCATGCAGCAGGAGTTCCTGATCCCCAGCCTTCAAACCTCTTGTGATATCTGACCACCCTAGCTGGTCTTCAGCTGTGGTACTTTAGGTCAGTTTACTCAAATCCCCTTTCTTATAGTATTCCTTTGCACATTTTTTCATGTTCCTTTCTCCACACCACTCTTCAGTTATAAGTTTTAACTTGTTTATTTTGTATCTGAAATTGGGCTCTAGGACATACCATTATAGCTCCTGTATCTATTTGTCTGTATTTCCATGTGTCCTTCACAGCTGTTTCAGTAAAGTATTTCTCATGGAATTTTAACAAGCACATTTCATTTTTCTCAAAAATTCTAGACATTGCTAAATAATCCAGGATAAGAGGACCATGTAGTTATGATTTTCAGGAATTTGATGATATACTTTGTTTCTCTGGGGGAAGCTTTAGTTTAAAAACTGAAGACATCTAAAGTCTTGAGGGTTTTCAGGTTTAAATATGAAGAGGGGCCCACATTTTTGGCTTTTAGGAATCTTTATCAGTTTTGTTAAAAATTTACTAAAATATTCTCCATTCATGTATATTCGCAAATAAAATTCTATCATAAATTAATATAAATATCACTGAAAACTGATAATTTTAATAATTATCCACCAGAAAAATATTTTTTAAAAAATCACTGAATGTTTATCTTTGCCAAATATATATATGATCATCATTAGAGTTATCTATAACCCCTGGTTTACTTATTATGCCCTAATTGTCTTCTAAAAATATTTGAGTAGAATATGTTAATTGTAGAGACTAATGAGTGTTGATATGACATTTTCAGGCATACAAATTATGTATTTTAGTTATATTCATCTCTCTTACTCTCATCAATCCCAGTAGAGGTGAGCCTAGTTAACATAGTGAACCAGGAGGCCTGTCTATAAACACACACATACACAGATAAAATAAATTAGGAACATATAATTCATATTTCCTTAGCAGATTTGCACTTTTTCAAGCTGAAATACATTAAAAAGAACCAGAACAACTCAAGAAAGTGGTTTTCAATCAATACTATAAAATTCATGTGAAAATTATCTTTATCATAACTGTAAGTCATGTTTTGTGTAAATGTAACCAAGGAAAACATTTTAAAGCTATTAAAATTGTAAAGAATATAATAGTTATTTTAATATTCATCAATTCAATATGATTTTACCAATATCTCTTTTTTTGAGATTATAATGTAATTTTATCATTTCTCCTTTTCTCTTTCCCCTCAAACATTCCCATATACTCTTCCTTTCTCTCTTTTAGAGTCATGGTATCATTTTTCATTAATTATTATTACATGCATATATGTGTATATAAGGCATACACACACACACACACATATATATATTTCTGTTCATATATGTATGTGTATATATGTAAATATTTCATTGATTATTATTACATGCATTTATGTATATGTAAGACACACATATATTCGTGTATTTTTACATAAATATATACACATATATATATGTGTATATGTATATATACATAATTAATATTTCATTTATTATTATATGCATATGTGTGTGTACAGACACACATATGTGTATAATACATATATATTTACATACATGTATGTATATATATATATATATATATATTTTTTTTTTTTTTTCTTTTTCTGAATATAACCTGTTCAATATAATGTTACTTGTTTATGTGTTTTCAGAGATGACTGTTCAGTATTGGAAAACCAATTGATGTCCTCCTCTGTAGGGAAGGCTATCTTTCCCTCTTGATCTTACTCCTTAAAAGTTTTAGACACAAAGTTTTCTAAAGTCAAAGAAAATGAATGTTGAAATGATTTTTCAATCTCAAGCAGAACCAAACCAAACCACATCCAGTCTAATCTGGCTACAGTGTATTTTCATTTCTATCTTTACTATATTCTGTTGGTTAATATTTTATGTAGGATTATTTTGGTCCATAGTAATGAAATTTTATGATGAAAATATTACTCAGAAAATACTAGCAACAAATATTGTCATAAAACAATCCAAATAGAATAAATTCAACTAATTTATTTTAAACTCTCAACCATAATTTGCAGAAGTCCTGCTAAATCTGTTGCAAGGCATCACACACCTTTGCTCATAGCTCTAGTAGACACAGGAGCAGTCAGTGCAGATTAATCAGGTCAATCCCACTTAAATTATTTTAAGGCTGACTTATTTTTCAAAATTGTACTCAGAATGAACTATGTACATTTGAGTTAGACTTCAAATTTCCACTAAGAGATACATTGTACTTTTTGGGTCAATTGTGAATAATTAAATTTTAGTATTTTCCTTTCCATTTATATGTTGTTGGTCATCTAGTTTGTTTATATATTTGAAAAATATTGATCTACTATCATTCATTTATGGCAATGGGAAAATGTGTGTAATCTTCTACATATAATTGATTCAATGGTTGGGAGATAACAATTAGTATAAGTTTAGATGTAAACTCTTTTATTCTTAGCTTATGAATAGTTTTAAAATAGAACTTGTTTTGTCATATGTTTTGATACAAATATTGAGATAGTTATGACTTTTTTTCTTTATTTTGTTGATGACATTGATTTAATGGATATAGAAATAAATTTTCCAGGCAAAAAAAACAAACAACCCCCCCCTCCAAAAAAAAAATTTGGCCTTGGTGTATTTTCATTTTCATTCTGTATTATATACACTGTAGAAATATATTTATACTTCTTTGTTGACCTTCCGAAGTGTGAAAATTTTAAATTTACTTTATCATTTGATTAAGAGTATTTAAAAAAATTAAGTTTGATAACTTCTCAGATCTATTGGTAAGTTTGAATACATTTCATAACTTCTTTTTTAATTTACTTGTATTTTTTCCACATATTTTTAATTAGATATTTTCTTTTTTTTTTTTTTTGAAGATTTTTTTTCAACTTTTATTAGATATTTTCTTCATTATATTTCAAGTGTTATCCAGAAAGTTCCCTATACCCTCCCCCCTCCCGGCCCTGCTCCCCTACCCACTCTCTCCCA
>LR754402.1:0-17363 GCA_902729485.2 Mus minutoides
CCAAAACAAGAGCTTGCAAGACGGTTACTTAAAAAACAAAACCAGCTGGGTGTGGTGGCACACGCCTTTAATCCCAGCACTTGGGAGACAGAGGCAGGCCGATTTCTGAATTTGAGGCCAGCCTGATCTACAGGGTGAGTTCCAGGACAGCCAGGGCTACACAGAGAAACCCTGTCTCAAAAAACCAACACCCCCCCCCAAATCTCAAGAGCATGTTGTAACCATGGCAACTAGGTGTCCCAGACTCCTGTTTCCCCTCTCCTCAAAGGTCGAAGGTAAAATGTGTCCATTTTGCTGGCTCCCTTATCCCTGTTCACACTGGGGCTCTGCCTATCACTGTTTCCTGTTCCTGTTCAGAAACTTCATTTTCAGTTTGTCTCCATGTGCTGATTTCATCTTCACCTGACTCTTGGATACTATGTGTGATTCCTGTGAGCAGACATCGTTGGTATTTTACAACCTCAGGGAGCTGATCTGAGGCAGGACAGGAAGTCAGGAAAGTCATGGGGACATGAGAGAGGACAGGAGCCCTCATCCCAGAGCCTCATTAAAGCCACTCAATAAACTGCAAAGCAAGAATTCTAGCCCCCAATATTTGCTGGGAAGGTTGCTAACACAGGGATAACATTGCTTTCATATATAGATAGTTTATGACAAGAAGCCAGGCTTAGTGCCTGTGTCTATGACTTTGGTGGAGCCTTACTCCTTCCCCAGACATGCCCTGTGGACCTCAGACAAATACTACATGCAATAAAGATGCTGTATCTTCCTGAATGCCTGTGGGCTAGACTTTAAGTTAGCGGTCACAGTTCTACCAGGTGCCTCACTGGAACTACTCGCTGATAAGTTAATAACTTTAGGCCTCACCAAAATCCTGTATATAGAATTGTAAAAAATCAATTAGCTGTGCATCTATTTTGTTTGAAAGATGTATTGTTTTGATTCATGTGTTTGTCTCCGTTGAGTGCATACTGTGTGTGCAGTGCCCACAGACACCAGAAGAGGGCGTCAGATTCACTGAGCAGGTTTTGAGCTACCTAACTACTGAGCCATCTCTCCAGCGCCTAATTGTGCTTTGAGAAGCTCAACCTCTAGGCTGAGGTTTTTTTTTTTTTTTAGCATTGTTCTTTCTTTTGACTCCTATGTTTGAGCCTATATTTTAAAATCTTCATTAAACCCCAGTTCTGTTTCATGCACTGACAAGTTCTAAAGTCACTTTCAGCATCGAAAGTCCTGAATCCAAGTTTGGCCTGAATGGAGGCCCCTAAAACTCTAGTGGAATGCCTCAGAACGCGTGGAGCTAGGTTCTCGTCCTCTCTCCTTGCTCTTAGTCCTGGATGGATTAGTCTACACAGTTTAGAGGTCCCCAGAGTGTTTAGGATATAGCTAAGCATGTGCTTTATCTGGTAGTAGTTCCATAATGTTATATCCACTTTTGGAACCTGAAGGTCCTGGTAGAAGATGAAGAAGGTGAAGTGAGGAGTCTATGTTCTTGCTATGTAATTGAGGCCAGTCTTCATCCTCACCTGCCCTTCTCTTCCCTTCCCGATGCCTCAGGACACTCCCCCACCCCATGAGCCAGGCTCATAGGTAGGTAGGCCACCTGCATAGAAGGGTCAGACACAAGAATGAGCAAGAGCCAGAGTTGACATAGTTTTCCATGGCTTGACGGCTGTTTCTGTTTCTCTGCTGTTGCTATGATATAACTCTGACAAAACTTAACAGAGAGATTTATTTATTTTCAATAATTTTGGGGGGCTGGAGAGATGGCTCAGTGGTTAAGAGCACCGACTGCTCTTCCAGAGGTCCTGAGTTCAAATCCCAGCAACCACATGGTAGCTCACAACCATCTGTAATAGGATCAGACGCCCTCTTCCGGTGTGTCTGAAGACAGCTACAGTGTACTTACATACATTAAAAATAAATAAATAAATAAATAAATAAATAAATAAATAAATACACATAATAATAATATTAATATTTGTTTGTTTGCTTGCTTGCTTGAGAAACGATCTCCCTATGTAGCCTTGGCTCTCCTAGAACTCACTATGTAAACTAGGCTGACCTCAAATTCACAGAGACCCACCTGCCTTGGCCTCCCGAGTGCTGAGATTAAAGACATGAAGTACTATGCCCAACTCTATTTTTAAAATAATTTTTAGAAGTGTGTGTGTGTGTGTGTGTGTGTGTGTGTGTGTGTGTGTGTGTGCATGCCTCTGTGTGTGTGTGTGTGTGTGTGTGTGTGTGTGTGTGTGTGTGTAGGTACATATGCACAGAGGCCAGAGGAGTCAGATCCTCTGGAGTTACAGGGGTCTGTACGCAGCCTGAAGCAGGTGCTAGGGACTGAACTCAGGACCTCTGGAGGAAGCACCATGTGTTCTTAACCCCTGAGCCCTCTCTTCAGCCCTGAATGGGTTTATTTTATCTAATAATTGCACTCTCAGTGTGGTGGGGAGGTCAAGGCGTCAGGAGTTTGAAGTGTCTGCTCACACTCCATCCGTGGTCAGAAGAGAGCAACGAGTTATGCTGGTGCAGACCCATGAGGAAATGGGAAGGTAGCCACCACGGTCCCCAATGGTTGGGGTCTGTGACGGTAACAGCTGACCAGCGGAGGAGGAAGCTGGGGGTACTGCAAGGAGGAGGTGGCATTTGACCTGTCAAGATTGAGCCTGAACTCCGTAGGCTTAGATGAGAATGAGCGCTCTGCAGTGAGAGGCCATTCTCTCCCTCTCCCAGCACGAGGTGGCAGGGCAGAGGCAGAGGAGACAAGGCAGGTGCAGGGAAGGGCCAGACATTTTTTTTTTGCTCTGGTGTAAGACAAGAGATATAACCCTTCAATGTTTTGTTCCACCCCATACACCAGTTGGAGGGCTTAGGACAGGCCTCAGGTTCCTCCTACCTAACTTATGCAAATGACTCGTGGGTGAAGGGAAACAGAAGCTAAAGATGTCTTCTCTGGTCCTGCCTCCGATGGCCATTCTGAAAGATGTCAGGCCCAGGCCTGGCCCTAAGTCTTTACTTGGCACTCACATCTTTACCGCAACCTTGGCTGGGGGCGGGTGAGCCTGAGACTAAAAAACAAATTCTACTTTACAAGGACTTCTCCCCTCTGCCCTCTCCTCTCCACCTCCTGCCTCCTGTTCCCCTCTCTTCTTCCCCCTCTTCCCCTCTCCCCTCCTCTCTCTCTCTCTCCCTCTTCCCCACTTCCTCTTCCCTCTCCTGTCTCCTCTCTCCCTTTTCCCCCTCGCCTCTCCTCTCCCTTCTCTCTCCCTCTCCCCTCTGCCCTCTCCTCTCCCCTCTCCCTCCTCCTTCTCTTCCTCTTCCCCTCTCCTTCTCCTCTTCCATCTTCCCCCTCTTTCCCTCTCCCTCTCTCCTCCCTTCTCTCTCCCTTCTCCCCTTCCCCCTCCCCTCTCCCCTCCCATCTCCCCTCTCCTCCCTCCCAACTGTGATGTAGACATAAAGTCCCACCGAGTGCTGTTTGTGATATGGGAAAGCCTTAAGCTTGACTAGTGTATGAATGAGTAGACGACCTGGGGAGACCCCAGGAGGAAAGGGATTTGTCTTCTGCATTAAGGTTTGTTTTTCCTATATTCTTTCGTACTTCCTGATAGCATGAGCAGCAAAATGCTGGAGGCAAGATACTACATGAGTTAATTCGAGGTTATAACAAAGCACTCTTGTTTCATTGACAAGAAGGTGAAAGCCAAGGTTTGGCCAAACAGAAGGGGCAATCATCTAGAAAGTTCCTTCCTGCTTCTAAGAAGGTTCTGCAAACTCCAGAAATACCTCCAGCCTTCAAAATTAACCTTTACTTCAACCAGCGCTCGGATTTGTGTCTCTTGAAAGGTCAGTGATATAAACAATTTTCTGTCGAAGGCAGATTTGTAAATTCCCAGGAAAAATACTTGAGGTTGTTAAATCTGGGAAATACACAGAAGGAAAAGTGAGCCAAAGAGCACCCCCACGCCAACCATGTCAGAACAAGTCTTGGGAAGAAGTTTCGAATTAAAAAGTGCTCTAAGCATCTGGCTTTCATTTGTAATATAATTAGAAATGCATCTTTCTATGTAAGGAATTCTAAAAGCCAAGAGGAAGTACATTTCTTGGTGACCAGGCATTCGGATGATGTCATAGGTGTGGCATGTAAAGGAATACCCAAGGCTATTTGGTAGTATTTGGGAAGATTTCCCCCCCTCTCTGTGTTGAGTTACAAGCCAGGCGAGGAGAGAGAACCAGGTTCTGTGACAGGAGCTTCAGAACCAGGCATTTCTGGGCCCCAGCAGGGGAAGGGGAAGGTGACTGTCCCCAAAGCCTAGTCAGAATAAGATACAATTTTCCACTGCTCCATTTTCTGCTCCTTCTTTGTTTTTCTTCTAGCTTTCACTTTGGGAGTAATGAAGAAAGGAGACCCCAAAAGGCAAATTGTACCGTGAGGTATCCCCACTGAGAGCTCTCACAAAGCAGTCTCCTGTTCCTCAACTTCATACTGCAAACCAGGAACATACCAGAAAGCAGTGTGGAAACCATATGTATTGTGGTCAAGACATGACACCTACCAATTACAACCTATTATCATGATAGTGTTTTTGAGAGGCTTTTTTCAATAACAAAACAGCAGGAAAGACATTAGCTCAGAAAATTCTGGAGATATCCCTAGCCTACAAAATTAACCTCTAGTTCTCCTAATACTCAGACTTGAGTCTTGTGAAAGGTCAGTTGATGCAACCTATAATTAAGATTATAAATCTTATCTTATTCACACACATTATAGGTATATGTTTGTGTTTATAGATACATATATGTGCATATATGTGGTGGTGGTTTGAATTTGCTTAGCCCAGAGAGTGGCACTATTAGGAGTTGTGTCCTTGTTGGAGGAAGTGTGTCACTTGGGGGTGGGCTTTGAGACTTTCCTCCTAGCTTCCTGGAAGTCAATCTTCCTAACTGCCTTGGAAAATGGGGCAGAACTCTCAGCTCCTTCTCCAGCACCATGTCTGCCTGGATGCTGCCACGCTTCCTACCATGACGATAATGGACTGAACCTCTGAACCTGTAAGCCAGCCCCAATTAAATGTTGTCCTTTATAAGAGTTGCCTTGGTCATGGTGTCTGTTCACAGCAATGAAACCCAAACTAAGACATACAAACAGACAAACTGTAGTGTTAGCTAAGAATCCTACAGCTGGCCTGGCAAGATATGCTGACAGGTGCATTAGCGACACACATATTATGGAGACAATCAATTCTTCCCGGTTAGCTGAAAGATCAGCTCAGTAGGAGGAAATGCACACACTATATATCTGGTCAAGAACCTGTATCTGAGGAGCTCATACTTCCCAAAAAGTGAAATTACGTCTATTATTTTGCTAAGTGGAAGGAGTGGCCAATTGCCCTCTTAAGTCAAACCCCTATACCCATAGATCAGTGCGGCTCTCAGACCTCAGTAGAGATGTTTCTTTGTGCAGGGAACAGCAGTTAATACAGAAACTCACAGCTGGTCAAAGTACAGAGAGTAAATGTCAGTGGAGTGGTCAGCCATAATCGGGTCATCTGTGTCACACATACCCACCCCTCGAGGCTCAGGGACTATCTCAGGAGAAAGACTCTACAAGTTAGAGGTCTCAGAGGATCAGTGGAAAACAGTGTCTTCTCAGTAAGACAGGACTGGTGCAGCCGTGAGCTCACGGGGGTCACCTGCACAAGACCAAGTCAGTGATCCCAGCGTGGATAGAGGAGGTACAAGCCCTCTAAGTAAAGAGCTATTGACTGATGGTGACTGTTAGGGGAGGAAGGGTCAAGTTTTGCTTTGTTTTGCTTTGCTTTGCTTCATTTGAGGATGCAGCACCTGGGAGCCCAATCATGTTTCAGTGGGTGTCTCCACACCTTTGAGTATATAGGTAACACTAGCTGGACTCAATAGGTTAAAAAGCAAGAAAAAGAGGACAGGAAGTTAGGAAGAAGCAGAGGGAATGAGAAATGAGTCTCTGAGGAATTATGGGGAGGAGTAGGCGTGAATAGAATAAAAAATACATTGTATGCAGCATGTATGAAGTCTTGAAAGAATTAATAAGAATGTTCTATTAAGATGTAGTGAGCCGGGCAGTGGTGGCACTCGCCTTTATTCCCAGCACGTGGGAGGAAGAGGCAGGCGGATTTCTGAGTTCGAGGTCATCCTGGTCTACAGAGTGAGTTCCAGGTGTTTTGAAAAAACCAAAAATCAAAACAACAACAAAAAAGATGTAGTGAATGTACATAAAAGGATTAATTATCTTAGTCATTTTTGTTATTTAATCATCTTTACAGATGTAAATAAACAATTTTCTTTACAAATAATGACTGTGTGTGTGTGTGTGTGTGTGTGTGTGTGTGTGTCTGTGTGTGTGCTTGGCATTGGGAATAACCTACCTCCTACCTGCAGTGTTCCTTCAGAAGTCAGCATTGAGTGTGTGCTATAGGACAAGTCTGTGGCTAATCGGTTTACGTATATTAAATCGCGTAATTTAAATGCTAAAAGCTCTGTCCTTGTGTCAGAGTCGTTATTTCAGATAAATGAATCAGAGGGATGCTCCAGGTCACGTGGCATCTGACGGGGGGGGGCCGGCAACTCTGAACCTGACACATCTGTTTTCAGAACCGCCCCATACTCTTCCAACACAAGTGACTGTGGACTCATTTGTTCCGCTATTCAGGAAATATTTAAGCAGCTACAGCGTGTTAGGGACTGTGACAAACAGTAGGATCTACAAGGACTAAGGGGTGAATTTCATAGGCTTTGAATGTCAGGGTTGGGAGACACACTTCCCGCTCCCCCCCCCATTTTTCACAGATGGAAAGACGGTCAGTCCTTGCTTTACCTTCTCCCTGTCTGTCCACTAATTCGAAGCAGTGGTATAGTGACTGGCCAGATGGTGGTCATCTGGATGGTGCAACCTGTCAGAGACCTAGGAAAATTTTCCTATCCATCCTCTCCTTGGGGCTCGCTCATCCTCTCTATCCTCTTAAGCCTGGCTCACCCTCTGCAGCCCGCGAGCCCTATTGTGATAGACCATAGGCGTCTACGAGGTGCAGCCTCCAAGATTGGTACCCACTACAGCTGGGCTTGTGGTCACTAATAACAAGACCAGTGTAGGGATAATCTCTGTGCTCTGTGTGGAAGCATCACCTGTCAATAAAAAGCTGATGGCCTATTAGCAAAAGGGTAGGAAGTAGAGGGTGGGAGTTCCGGTAGAGAGATTGGAACTCTGGGAGATAGTCACAGGCGAAAGATTCAACCCGGACTCTGAGGAACTCAGGTGCTCGAAACTGAGGCGAGGTAACTAGCCTTGTGGAAAACGTAGAATAGTTGAAACAGGTTATCTAAGTTACCAGCTAGTCGGGGAACGAGCCACAGCTCATGGCCTAGGCATTTATTCATAAATAAATAAAGCCTCCGAGTTGTTATTCGGGTACTGGGGTATGGGTGGAAAAGCCCAAGGGGTTACAAACCTGAGACCGAGAAAGACTCTGGGTCGCTGTGAGGAGTGACCAGCAGGATCAGTTCAGGTCCTTATGGGGTAGACAGCGCAATTCGGGGAAGCCAGCGGGCCATACCACCGTTGTCACACCCACAAGTGCTTCACACCCAATGTCATGGGTCTGAGTAAGGGAGAGAGTTTAGAGAGGTTCATACCTAGACTAGGCCGGTGACACAGTCCTATGGATACTGAGTGCGTGCGGGCAGAGTCCTGGAGGACTCTAATCATCGAAGACCATAGGCCTCTATGAGGTGCAAGGAGCTGCCACGTCGTCTCGAGGCAGATGAAGTCATGACTCGCTGGGATGCTCAGGGACAGGTGTGCATCTCAGAATGAGCAGAGCACAGAGTGTCTGTAGCCAAAGGGGCGAGACATGAGGCTGAGGAGCAGGTGGGGGAAAGAATCTTGGAAAAACAAGGAATGTCACTTCAAAGCCATTCATATTTTACTCTGTCTTAGATAGTTTTCTGTTGTTACCAAGACTGGATAACTTCTAAGGGAGAGGTTCCTGGTTTTAGATGAGACAGCCACACCTGGCAAGGACCTCATGTTACATGCTAACTGCGAGAAAAGTGTAAAGGCCAGTGGATGAGCCAATAGGGGCATCCTTGCCTTATATATGAACCCAGCCCTTTTTTTTCTTTCTTGCTCCAGCCCCACTCATTCAGCCCCAAAGATTGATTGATTGATTGATTGATTGATTGATTGAATGTAAGTACACTGTAGCACCAGATGAGGGCATCAGATCTCATTACAGATGGTTGTGAGCCACCATGTGGTTGCTGGGATTTGAACTCAGGACATTTAGAAGAGTAGTCAGTGCTCTTATCCACTGAGCCATCTCTCCAGCCCCAGGCACCCAACTCTTGAACAACCTCACCATCTCTTTTCAGGACTCACTCACCCTTTAAAGCCCCAGCCCCCAACACCCTTATATCAGGAATCAGATGCTAGCAGGAATTAAGCAGGGAGTGACGTAAACAACTTAGCATTTTGGCAAGCTCTCGCATTCACAGCATGGAAAACTGGCGACAAGGAGCCTGTGTGTCATGGTGGCTGGAAGGAAAACAGTCTTTGAAATAAAGAAGTGTCCAGGGGGAGGTGGAGGGAAGGGATGAAAGGAATGTATCTGTTCCTGGTGACTGCTCAGCTTTGGGGCAGGGGACAGGGAGTGGAGGGTGGGAGGTGAGATGGGGGTGGGTGGGTATTCTTGCAGCGCTATGGCCAGCTCAGCTCCTTTAATGGTCCATTGAGCTGGACAGCGAGACTACCAGCATACCCTGCGGCTGATTGTCCTCTGAGTGCCGGTGACACCGTGAGGTTAGAAAGCCAGTCTTCCCTGTCACTTTGACTCTGTTTTATTTTGTTCTGTGCTGTCTTGTTTTTCCCCCTCTGGGCACACAGCGGGACATCCACTGGTGCTCTGCAGGGCCATTCTGGTGCTTCTCCCACAGGAAAGGCAGGTTGTGGCCAAACGCCATCTCTCTCTCCAACTCTTACTTCCTCCTTAGTAACTGGTGTCCTAAGTTTTTCTGAGCGTGGTTCCTCTCCATAGCCAGTTTACGTCTTCCATACCAACCCCCTGACTCCAGGCCAGCAGCTCCGCCCTGGCGTTCACAGGACGCCCCCTCCCACTGGCTCCATCCGCCTACTCTCCGCTTGGCTATCTGTCCATCTATTTTGGGTCCCTTTTCGCCTAAGGCTGACAGATTCGGATTAAACACCACACACTGCAGGGTGGGTGGGGGTAGGGGGTTCTGACCCGACAAAGGCATGCATACTCTGGGTCTTTGGATGGGAGTTGAGGGTAATTTAGGATGATCTGTGGTCAGCAGAACGGCTCAGGTCTCACCAGCCTGTAACCGCAGCAGATCTTAGCGCTTTCCCACCACCTCGCTAACACACAGGACCACAGAAGAACCTTCTACAACCCTCCCAGGCCTCGCCTCCTGTCCCTGACCCCCAGGCTGAGTCTTGCCTGTGAGAAAATAGCCAGATTCAAAATACATGTGTACATCTCAGAAGCAGCTAATTTCAGCCGACAATCTATGAGGCTGAATGGACCTCGAGTTTCCCCGGAGGGCTTGCCTGATTGGTGTTGGATGGAGCAGGCACAGAGGAGGTTGGCAGAGTGTCGTGTGGGAGTCTGGTAACCCAGCCTGTCCATCTATGATGTTCATACTTTCCCATGAAGGGCTACATGTGGATGAGAACTGATGGGCCTGCTCAGGGAAGGGCATTGCTAAATGAAAGTATACAAAGAACGCAGTTGAAGGCAAACAGCCCAGCTGCCAGAATCTGAAAGCCTCCTTCAGTACCACTGGGTCAGCTACCCTAGCCAGTCCAATGGCCCCAGGCAGCCAGGCCTGTCTTTTCTCTCTCCCTTGTCCACTTCTGGTATGCTCTAAGAATGCAAAGCCAGGCACTGAGCCCCGAGGTTTCTATCATCTCAGAATCAAGCAGACAGGTTCCTTAATTAGAGAAGAGTTAGCTATTCTCTCATTTTTTAAAGATACAGAAGGCCATTGAATAAGATAGTATGTGCAGAAACTCGTTCAGTATAGAAGCAATAAAACCAGAATCTTCCTCCTCCTTTTGAAAATTGGAATCATAGATATTGTCTCAAAGCATTATTCACCTCTTTTTATCAAGTGTATTTTTTGTATTATCTTGAAAGCTCTATTCACTGAGCGAGCAGTCCCACACACCATGCTAACACCAGTGGGTGTGTAACCTTGGGTTTGTTTGTGTTTCCCTCTCTAGCAACCCGTCTCCTCCCAATACATAGGAAGTGGCTGTGACACCCTTCAGCAAGTCAGAACAGAGACTCAAGAGCCCACTCAAGTTTAGATTTCAGAGCAGGTTTTGAGTGGCAAGGCAAACTACTCATGGGGACCACATGCCTTTTCTCCATCCATCTCCTGCCCATTTTCTTCTTAAATTAAAAAGAACAGAGTTACTACTTTCATTTATATGTTTGTGTACCTGTGTGAGTTTATGTGCACCACATGCATGCAGGTACCCAAGGAGGCCAGGATAGGGCACTGAATCCACTGGAGCCAGAGTTACAGATGGTTGCTGGGAACTGAACTCAGATCCTCTGCAAGAACAGTAAGCACCTTGACCATGGAGAAATCTCTCCAGCCCTGTATAGCACTTAATTCTGGGAATGCCAATTTATAATCCATTCCAGCCTCTTCTATGAATGTATCAATATACTTTAGAGAGCTCTTTCAAGAAATAAAGAGGATTTCTAAAGAGAAAGTAACTTACATATATATTAGTTGGAGCCTTGCTATGCTGTATAGCTGGCCTTAAATTTTTAGGCTCACATGGTTCTCCTGTCTCCAAAGTGGCTATGGCTGCAACATGTATCCCTGGCTTGGGCTCAAACCCCCTCCCCCCAATGCCACCCTGTCCATCCTGGACATCATCAGTTCCCTGTGTGTGTGTGTGTGTGTGTGTGTGTGTGTGTGTGTGTGTGTCTGTAAGTATTCCCGTGGGTACCCAAGGCGCTGCACCACAGACAAAGCTCAAATGAAACATTGAAGTCACTTCTTCACTTGGCCTTGAAATCATGGAACACGGAACACGTTTCCAGCCAAGTTCCTCATTCCTTTACCCATTCACTCAACAAGGCATAGATTGAACACTGCATTAGACACCAGCAACACAGAGGTGGCTGTAAGAAGTGGATTGTCTCCTGCAATGGAATGAGATGGTCCTCTTGCATGATTACATGGACTGCTTTAGAAGGGTAAAAACCAAAAAAACCCTGTTCATTTGGCTCCAGGCAGGAGTGTGTGCACAAGCATGTGTGAGTGTGTGTTTCTGTGGTTGTCCATGTATGTGTATGTACACGTGTGCACATGTGAATGACTGATGGTCCAAGGAAACTGCATAGTCATTGGGTTTTCATCATGTCTGTAGTATGAGAATCCAGCTCACCAAATATGCATGCCTTAATTCCTTATTTGGCAAGTCAAGTGCCCTCTCATTCTTTCTTTGGTAATAATGTTGTAAGCAAAAAGAAAATTTCTAGAAAGCCATTTCAACAGTAACACCACAAAGTAACAACGGCAGTAACAAAATCCAAAGGAAACGGGACATTTAACACACATTTATATCTATTTATTAAGTATATAACACCAAACTATCTATCTATCTATCTATCTATCTATCTATCTATCTATCTGCCACTGTGATGCTTTCTATATATTTATTTATTTATTTATTAAGTATATAACACCAAACAAATGCTATATATATATATATATATATATATATATATATATATATATATATGCCAGCCACTGTGATGCTTTCTATATATTTATTTATTTATTTATTAAGTATATAACACCAAACAAATTATTATATATATATATGCCAGCCACTGTGATGCTTTCTATATTCTTGGCCCAGGGAGTGGCACACTGTTGGGAGGTGTGGCCTTGTTGGAGTAGGTGTGTCACTGTGGGTGTGGGCTATAAGACCCTCATTCTAGCTGCCTGGGAGCCAGTCTTCTGCCAGCAACCTTCAGATGAAGAGGTAGAACTCTCAGCTCCTCCCGCACCATGCCTGCCTGGATGCTGCCATGTTCCTGCCTTGCTGATAATGGACTAACCCTCTGAACCTGTAAGCCAGCCCCAATTAAATATTGTCCTTTTGAGATTTGCCATGGTCATGGTGTCTGTTCAAAGCAGTAAACCCCCAAGTCAGCCACCTTGTTTAGTTTGCAGTTTTTCTGCAAAGGGTTTACTGTCTGGGAATTGTTGGAAATGAGTCTGTTGAAATCGAAGATAAAGACTATATCTGCATCCAGGTCTTCCCTCCTCATTCATGCCAGATGAAATGGGAGACACAGGAGGAGCCCCTTCTCAAGCAGCCCAGTGTCTGATGGAACTTGTGCTGTTTAAATTCTCTCAGTGGTAGCGGGAAGAACCTCATTCCCTTGCTTGGGAGACAAAGGGATGAGGATTCCAGGGTTGTTTGCCCTGATACCCACAGACAGACACACAGACACAAATCCTAGAGGACCCGCCTGGCACAGGTGCATTGGTTTTGTGAGACCTGATGACAGATGCTGACAGGTTCCTGTTCAGAACTTAAAGTACGTGTCAGTGAGGCGTTATACCAGCACATGCTCTTCTGATTAGGGGGCTCTGGACCCTTTGTCTTCCTGGACAGACAGACAGCTTTTGTGAACACTGGAACATTCTCTTCCCCACCCATCTCCGAGCTCTGCAACACATCTCTTCCTGAGCTCCAGATACATCTGCTATCTGTCTGTCTGTCTGTCTGTCTCCCCCCTCCCTCTCTTTCTTTCTGTCTCCCCCATTCTCTCCTCTTTCTTTTTCTCCCACTCTCCCTCACTCCCTCCTACCCCCTCTCCCTTTTCTTTCCTCCTCTCTTCCTTCTCTGACCTGTGCCTACCCTGACCAGCAGGAATAAGACACATGACAACCAGGTTTCTTCTCGGTTTACTCAGGATACTTGATGCATGCAGTTACAGAATGGTGGAATATGGTGGAAGGCCCAGAACCCCACCGGAAGCAGCCAAATAAACCCTATCCTGGCCACTCACCGAATGCCACGTGGCTCTTGCTCATATGCCAGGTAGTCTCGGGCTTTAAGATCATAGTCTTGGGCTTAGGATCACATCACTGTCGACATAGCCTAATGCCATATTAGGAGTTATTTATGCCAGTAAGGCTGATAAGGCTGAGGCAGGCATCGCCATCTTTAGGGAGCGGCAGCTAGGCTCCCCACACTTCTCCCTGTCTCTCCCTTCCTGACTCCAACTCTTGTAAGACCTGTAGCCTAACCAACCTCTGGCTTCAAACCCCAGGCTTATTTTAAAGCTAGTTCTAGCCTCCTTATATCTCTTTCAGAAAAATCCCATAAACACTAAGTTTTATTCCATTTGATATCAAAATGGATGGTGACTCAGTCCTCAGGGGGTCCTGCAGGTGTGACACAGTGGCCATGCTCAGAGGGTCAAGAAAGATCCAGAAAGACAATGATGTCCCCATCTCCCCATGGCCGTGCATCTGTCTGGCCATCCTTTTGAGTGGTGGGTAGATCCTCAACTTTCCAAATGTTCTCGTGTGCGTCCTTCATCTCAATGGGACTGCTGTACAGAGTTCTCTAGCCCCACGGCTACAGGATCTGAGGATGCACCCCAGGGCCCCGGACAAGGAGTAACCAGGGCACTGAGTGAATCAGAGCTGTGAGCCTTCCCCGGCTTGTGCTCAAGCAGAAGAGGAAATGCTCTACACATCTCTCCACCCCCTCCCCCCTTGTAGGAACCACTTTGAGATAGTTCTCATCTAGCAAGTGTATCTCAGTGACTCATAAAAGAGTCTATTCATGGACCTTTCTTCAGAGAACTCAATGAAGTGACTCACACATCTATTTACTAGACTTTATTGGGAATGTTAGGTGAAATCCTTTCCCCCGGGAACAGGAAGTTTTTGATGTTCCTTGTCCAGAGGACATGGGGACATGATCACAGCAGGAAGGCTGGCTTTCTCAGTAAGGGATGCTAGTAGGGTCCCCAGAGAGAACTTTGTGGAAGCAGGATTCCGAGTCTCTGTGCGAGGCAGCTCTCCATTGCTGGAGCAAGTGCTGACAACCAGCTTTTAAGGAGAAAAGATCCATTACAGCTCATGATTCCATTAGCACCAACTCATGCTAGCTCTTGTTAGCTCTGCTGTCTTCACAGGCAGACTGTCACAGCAGAGAAGCATAGCGCGCTGCAGAGCTCAGAGGCAGAGAGGGGGAGCAAAGTGCTCCATAGTCACCCCCCCCCATTTCATTCTCTCCTATTTTGAAACAGGGCCTCATTATATAGCCTAAGCTATACTGGAACTTACAGTCCTCCTGCCTCAGTCTCCCAAGCTCTGAGATTATGGGTGTGTTTACATAGTCACAACCAGCTACATACCCCTCCCCTTGATGACACCCCCACCCAGGGACCTAAAGACCTCCTACTAGACCCCAACTTTTAACTAGACCAACCTTTAACATATGGGTCTTTGGAGAACATTCTAGATTGAAGCTATAACAGTTTTTAGAAGGCACGTTTGACTATTGTTTCAATGATCAGAAGTAATGGAAGGCAATGGAAGAGCGCTGCAGTGTTTAGGAAATAGGAAACAGTGTCTCCTTTGTAAATAAATTTCTAAGATTTTTGTTTTTAAAAATTCACTTTTTATTTTTTGTGTATTATATTTTGCCTACATGCATGTAAATATACTGCATACACATAGCATACATACATATATGCACACATACACATACATACATGCTTACATACATACACACATACACACATACACACATACAGTGACTATGGAGACCAGGAGAGAGCATTGATCCCCTAGAGCAGAAGAAGTTAAGGGCAATTTTGAGCTGCCACATGGGTGTTTGGAATTGAACCCAGGACCTCTGCAAGAATAGCAAGTGTTTTTAAACTCTGCGCATCTCTCCAGAAGTCCTGTTGTGAATCTTTAGGGAAGAGTGAAAGAAGAAAAGATAGCATTACAGGGCTTAACTTCTGTGTCTTGGGGACTTGTGTCTGTTACTTTCTCATCTTTGGGGACACTAAGACATAACCGATCACCAGGAAGCAGGGAGGTGGTGTTAGAGCAGACCCGCTATGAGCCTTGCCCATTGCAAAAGGGCGGGGCATCCACCCACCCACTCACAGCACATAGCAGAAGGTTCTGAACCCCAGCAAGCTCTCAACCACACATATCTGCTGCTGGCGCTGCCTCCCTCCACCCCCTAAAATCCTGGATCGGCTCACATTCTATTTTTAGAGACAGAAAGAATCTAAACTTTCTGGCTGACTTTTACCTTTAGGCCGCTGACACATTGCTCCTCAGTGTCTGGGCATGTCCACTCCCCGCCCTTGGGCTCCAGTCTCTCGGCCCAAGTCTCCCGTATCACTGAGGTCCGCTCCAACAGCACCTTCTCCAGAGAACATTCCACAGCTCTCTTGTTCAAATGTCTCACTTATTTGACCCCACAGCACAAAGCTGAAATACAGGACGTTCATGTGGAAGGGCCAGCCGCACACACCACAGAAAGAAGCTAGCAGTTAGCACTTGTCTTAAAAGTAGGGCTCTCCACGCGCAAGCAGGGCCTGTTCTGATAATCATATGCCACCCTCGTGTCCCTCTTTCTGTGAAGGTACTCACCACGTGGTAGTAACTGCCTGGGGTCTACCTATCTGCTCGGTTGCCCAATGAACCCACCATAGATGTGGGTCTCCAGTCTCACCAGTGAATTCTCTGTTTTTGCACAGGCTAAGTGCTCAGAAAAGTTTCTTCCCTATGCTGACTAGTTATACGGCGACTTGATGCAAGCTAAGGCCGTTTTAGAAGAGAGAACTTCACTTGAGAATATGTCTCCGATAGGTCGACCTGTAGACAAGCCCTTGGTACATTTTCTTCACTGATGGTTGATGTGAGAATGCCTAGGTTACTGTGTGCAATGCCAGTTCTAGGCTGGTGCTCCTGGGTTTTATAAGAAAGCAGACTGAGCAAGCCATGAGGAGCAGGCCAGTAAGCAGCATCCCTCCACGGCCTCTGCATCAGCTCCTGCCTCTAGGTTCCTGCCCCTGTTTAAGTTCCTTCCTTGGTGTCTCTCAATGGATGTGACCCAGGATATGCAAGCCAAATCGACCCAAGCTGCAGTGGGTCAGGGCGTTTTATCACAGAAGCAGAAACACTAAGACACCTCAAGGTTGGCACCATGGTGTGTGCTGCAGTCCCAGCTACTCAGAAGGCTGAGGCAGGAGGATAGCTTAAGCCAGGAGCTCCAAGCCATGTTAGGCAACATGATGGCAACCCCTTCTCACAGAAAAGAAACAATATTTCCTGGCTCAGCCAGCAGAAGAAAGATATGAAGCTGTGTGCTCCAGTTATATTGTGTTGGTTTCAAAATGGTAAATTCTGCAACCTACAACATTTCCCCCCCGAATTTTATGCTCATCTGCAAAGGAGGAAATGAATTACAGCTCCAAGGATCCCTAGGAAACCCACGGGTGGGAAGATTACAAATCTTCAGGAGTGGCTGCAAAGTATCGCTGTTGCATCTACTTAGACGTGAGAGAGGAAGAAGAGCTTGAAATATTTTCCGTGGTGTCTTTACTCACCACGAGAAAATGAATCGTCCCTCAGAAATACCGGTAGTCAAAGCGCATCCTGGGCAGAGTAGCATCTAACCTCACTGGAGACTTCAGGTGCTATGCAGAAGCTCACCCCCTACCTCAGATCAGCTACTCCATGAAGACTATCTGAGGGGCCCCAGAGAAGCCTCGCAGATGATTCTGTGATAGACACACATCTGGGGACGAGTGCAGATCAGAAACAGAAACACTTTCTAAGCTGCAGAGGTAAGAAACCGATCCAAGTATATTTTATGAAAAGAAACTGTAATAAAAAATAAACAGTAAAAACAAAAGGGTCTAATACATTATGTTATTTTAATTTTTTAGAAATGGAAACAAGCAGCTGAGAATGATGGCTCACACCTATAATCCTAGAGGCAGAGGCAGAGGCAGAGGCAGAGGCAGAGGCAGAGGCAGAGGCAGAGGCAGAGGCAGAGGCAGAGGCAGAGGCAGAGGCAGAGGCAGAGGCAGAGGCAGAGGCAGAGGCAGAGGCAGAGGCAGAGGCAGATGGATCTCTGAGTTCAAGGCTAGCCTGGTCTATAGAACGAGTTCTAGGACAGCCAGAGCTACACAGAGAAACCCTGCCTCAAAAAACAAACAAACAAAAACAAACAGCCCAAGAATCAAAGTGAGCTGGAAGAGAGGGCAAAGCACAACAAATAGAAAAAG
>LR754402.1:21098-60452 GCA_902729485.2 Mus minutoides
GAGGCAGAGGCAGAGGCAGAGGCAGAGGCAGAGGCAGATGGATCTCTGAGTTCAAGGCTAGCCTGGTCTATAGAACGAGTTCTAGGACAGCCAGAGCTACACAGAGAAACCCTGCCTCAAAAAACAAACAAACAAAAACAAACAGCCCAAGAATCAAAGTGAGCTGGAAGAGAGGGCAAAGCACAACAAATAGAAAAAGAAAACAATCTTGCAGAAATAGTTAAAATTGATCAGAATACACATCAATATAGCAAGGTTGACAATTACACCAGAAGACATGACCTGGCTAAAATCAGTAAGGAGACAAACATGGTGTTGGACAAAATCAATATAATCAGGGCTTATAGCCTAATTATTCCTCCACGTTCAGTGGTGGGAGAAAGTCTACAAATCCCAACAGGAAGCAACTCAAAGAGCCCACAGTAGGCGAGTGAGCAAAGGAACCGGGGATAATTCCAAAGAGCTCATGGCATTCTCTGTGCTGGAATCAGACTCCTGTGTGTTGCTGTAATAAAAGGCTGCAGACTGGGTACTGTGTAATCAACAGTGTATTGACTCCTATCGGAGGCTGGGAAGTCCAAAGTCAAGATGACAGTATCTGGTAGAGCGAGGGGGGGAGAGGAAGCAAGAGAGAGCAGTCAGACTCTTTAATAAATAAATAATAATAAAAATAAAATTAAAATAAAGGAAAACACAAGAATACAATTAATTGATTAATATATAAATCAATCAATTAATTGTATTTTATTGTCTTTTTCATTTATTTGTTTATTTTGGTTTTTCAAGACAGGGTTTCTCTGTATAGCCCTGGCTGTCCTGGAACTCACTTTGTAGACCAGGCTGGCCTCGAACTCAGAAATCTGCCTGCCTCTGCCTGCCTCTGCCTCCCGAGTGCTGGGATCAAAGGCGTGCACCACCATGCCCAGATTTTCCTTTATTTTTAATTTAAGTATATGGCTAGTTTTGGCTGCACCTGTGCTATGGGTATGCAGTACCCAAAGAGTCCAGCAGAGGGCATTAGATCCCTCAGAAATGGAATTAGAGATAGTTGTACATCGCCATATGAGTGCTGGGAATCAAACCTGGGTCCTCTGCAAGAGCATCCAGTGCTCTTAACCATTGAGCCTTTTCTCCGGTCCCCTAATTATTATTACTATTGTTGTTGTTGTTATTTATTATTAATTTCTTTGAGACAGACTTTTGTGTTAGTCCTGACTGGCCTCAAATTCCCATTCCTCCCAGGTGCTGGGGGTTATAAGGATGAACCACACCAGTTCTGAATTCCCTCTGTCACAAGTCTTTTCAGTGACCCAGGAATCCATTCGCAAAGACTGGGCAGCCATCACTCAATCACTTCCTGTCATCTCCCCCAGCCGTCATCACTATTACATTGCAGGCTCAAAATGTGTGTTGACAGCCACGTTGACTGGCAGCGTGGGGATTTCCACTTCTGTGAAGACACAGGCCGTTCACAGTCAGGATCCATCAAGGTTGGGACGGGTGTGACTACCCTATGCCAAAGGCATTCCGCTCACTTTGAACTGTGTGCATATGGAGTGGGCAAAGACCACAAGCGATCTTACAAAAGGATACAAGACTGGCTGGGCATGGCGGTGCACACCTTTAATCTCAGTGCTCAGGAGGCAGAGCCATGCAGATCTCTGAGTTCGAGGCCAGCCTGGTCTACAGAGTGAGTTCCAGGGTAGTCAGGGCTACACAGAGAAACCCTGCCTCAGAAAGATGAAGCAAACAAACAAAAAACAAAACAAAGAAAAAAAACTCACAAGATAAACAGCAGGCTTTGTGAACAGGATTGCTGAGATTGGATTTCCCACCACCCCAGGGGTGTGGGGATAGGGGTGTGGAGGACAGGGGGTGGGGAGCAGGGCTGTGGAGGGCAGGAGGTGGGGGGGTAGGGGTATGGAGGGCATGGGATGGGGGGTGAGGGTGTGGAAAGCAGGGGTGGGGGTGGGGAGATTGCAGAAACCAGCTGAGGAACCATATCCATCTATGCATAAGAAGAGAGCCCTTAGCTCAGGCACTTGAGAGGCTGAGTCCGGAGGAAGCAAGTTTGAGCTCAGCCTGGGTTGCTTGGAGACTATATCTCAGTAACATACAAAATAGAGACGGTAAGATGCCATTGAAAGTTTTATTTGAGTTGATAAGTGGTACTTGTCCATATGGTACCTCAGTACAAATGCATCATGGGGAGATAGAACCCAGCCAAGTTAGCATGTATTATTTCCTTTGTGGTGAGACCACTGAATCCTCTCTGTTGGCTATTTCCCAAAAGATGATACACAGAGGGCCTGGAGATACAGCTCAGTGGTTAAGAGCACTGGCTCTGACCTGGATCTGTTTTCCAGCATCCACATGGTGGCACACAATTATAGGTAAGGCCAGTTCAGGGAATCCATGACCTCTTCCGACCTCTGCTGGCACCAGACAGAAAGCATGGTATACACACACACACACACATACACACACACACACACACACACACACACACACACACACACACACATAAATCTAAAAAGTTTTTTAAATGACCTGAAATGGGTATCTTTTACATACACACATGTATTTTCAATATATAAAATTGAAATATACATATTTTAAATATAAATAAGATATATTTAAAATAGTAATAATCAAATATATTATATAATGATTATATTATATAACTACATTCTATACTTAATTATATAATTAATAATCATGGTAACAATGACTATGTTCTATAATGTATAATAATGAATATATTACATAACAATATTTAAATATGTTTAATATATTAGTATAATTATATGATATAAGATATTAATGTATATGTGATATATATAAGATATTAATGTATATGTGATATATATATATATATATATATATATATATATATATATATATATATATATATTTGACATCTGCCACCACAAGAAGAATCCGTCCACACTGAGGCATCATCTCACACCGTTAGTGGTTTCATATTTCAACGCAGCTGTAATCAGCTGGGATTTCAGCCGCTGGTGAAGACAATGGAGGAGTTGGAATCTCTGGGGAGAATCTCACTTCATGGTTAAATCAAAGGGAAAGCCCTAACATAGGGCAGGCCTGGTTCTTAGAAACAACACATCAGAATTCACCAGGCAGTGAAGCCGGGCAATTAGTCATTTTTCTTTGAGACTCCATTTCTTTGCCATTAAAATGAGGCTAACTAACAAGAACCCTTTACTGAGTTGTCGGGAGATGACACAAAATAGTCCGTAGTACATAGGTCACTTTGGTATGAAATGTCACCCACTAGGGGCTCGGCTGCCGGCTGGTGGGCTTGGGGGAAAGTGACTTATTATGAGGGTTCTCTGAGTCCATTTGCGGATTAATCATCCGATTAGTCATTAAATTTTACTGAGAAAACAGAACCCCCTTATCTTGCTGTGGTCTGGATCATGTACTTGGCATCAAGTACCTGGAGACACTCAGTGCTGAGTTCTCTTCCTTCTCTGCAGTGTGACTGAGGAAGTGGAAACTCCGGGAGGAGACCGGCAAGAGGAAGTGGGCCTTTGGTGGCCTGGCTTAGGAGGGTCTGCCTGGCCCCTGCTCTCGTCTGATGAGCTCTCTGCTTCCTGTCTGCCATGAGGCCAGAGGTCTCTGCTGCATGCTCTCCCTGGTGCAGCCCTCTGCCCATCCATGGTTTCAGATTCATGCACACAAGCCCTGTGGATTGGAACCTGTGAAATCGGGAGTCAAACTCCGCCATTCCTTCCTCCCTTTTCTCTTCCTCCTTCCTCCCTTTATTCCTTCCCTCTTTTTCCCTTTTTGCCATCCTTCCTTCTCCCTTCCTCCTTCCTTCCCTTTCTTCCTCCTCCTTCATTCCTCCTTCCTTTCTGCTTCCTTCCTCTTTCCCTTCTTCCTCCTTCCTTCCTCCTTCTTCCCCTCCTTCCTTCCCTCCTTTCTTCTCTCTTTCCCTTCTTCCTTCCTATATCTTTCCTCCTTCCTCCCTCCTTCTTCCTTCCCTCCTCATTCTCTCCTTCTTTCCTTCCTTCCTTCCTTCCTTCCTTCCTTCCTTCCTTCCTTCCTTCCTTCTCTCTCCTTCCTTCTTCCTTCCTATTTTCCTCTTTCCTTCCTCCCTCTTTTTCCTTCTTCCTTCCTCTTTTCTTCCTTCCTCTTTCCTTCCTCTCTCCTTCCTCCCTAAATCTTTCCTTCCTTCCTCCCTCCTTCCCCCTCTTCTTCCTCCCTCCCTGTTCCTTCCTCCTTCCTTCCTCCTGTTAGGCATTCTGGCACAGTGACAAAAGATCCAACTGTCTGGTTCTCTGTAATCATTGCATTTCTCCTCTCCAGTGTAGTATATTAAAAGTTAAAATTCATTTTGTGTTTCTATATCTCCATCAAATACATTTGGAGCAATGTTAAACTTTGCTAGGAAATAGAGCAGAGCTTTATCCTACAGTGAGTCTAGATCAAAGGTTCTCAGCCTGTGGGCTGAGCCCCCCTTTTGGAGGGGGAATCATAGATCAGATATCCTGCATGATTCATAACAGTAACATAATGATTCATAACAGTAGCAGATTTACACTTAGGAAGAAGCAAGAAGAGAATTCTATGGCTGGGGGTCACCCCAACACGAGGAACTGTATTCAAGGTTGCAGCGCTGGGTAGGTTGAGAACCACCACTCTAGATAATCTACATCGCTTGTTCGTCCATCTGTGAACACCTGCCTCTTTGGATGCCCCACCCTTCTCCTTCACGTTCTTTCAAGAGTTCAGTTTCCTTCTCTGTCTTCATGCTTGCAAAGTTCTGTCCACAGGCCTGAAGATGTCCCCCAACTTCTTGTGACCCAGATCCTGATAAGCATCCTGATAAGCTTGCCCCTTGGGAGATCCCACTATACTTCAAGGAAGAAGCAAGCTAGTGTTTGCTTATTCAGTCAGCAAGTATGTATGAGATTGATGGTGGTGGTGGTGGTGTGTGTGTGTGTGTAAGGAGCAGAGACACATGGTCTTAAGCTCAGTTAGAGAGAGAATAAAGCACAAAGGGGTCCTCATTCTGGGAGGGGATGGACAGTGATGCCCTGGTCCTCTAGAAGGGAGCATGGGGAGACAGAAAAGCCAGGAGTTGCTCCAGAGCACAAGGAAAGCATCAGCCCTGACCTACTGAGGCCCTGGACCACACCACGGAGCCGCCTGCAACTGGTGTGTGGTGAGCCCACAGAAATTCCAGGCTGTCCACAAACTGAACCCAGAGCAGCTGCAGTCTGATGCAGCCAGGCAGCAAAACAGGAGCGGAAAGAATGTTCTACCAGGACAGAGTTGGCCTGGGCTCTGGTTCCCTGCAGGACCCGGCTATCTTGAAGTATACGGACAGCCCAAGGCACCCTGTGACCTGCTCCATGTCTGTGGCGGTTGCTACAGAATGGCATTCCCCAACATTTCGTGTCCACATGGGCATGTGGCATCCATCATCACACAGAAACACCCCTAGACATCCAGGAGATGAGGCGACCCAGCACCCCCGTGGAGAGACTGAGGAGAATAAGCAGATAAACATGTAAATAAATAGTCGGTACATACCGCAGCAGCTTCCTGAACCCATTCCCGGCCAAGTCGGTTCTGATAGCAACATTTCCATGGTCACTTGGCAACATGACACAGTAAAGAAAACACAGCCGGGAGCCAGACACTCCCACACTCAATTACTTTGGAGGATCTGGACCAGTCACCTACCCTCCCTGGATGTCAATCTTATAATCTATAAACTAGAGACAAGGTGCGATTTAACATACGGAGAGTAAGTGAAGGGCTTATTTTTAAAATGGTTGTCAGCCTCTGTGTGTGTGTGTGTGTGTGTGTGTGTGTGTGTGTGTGTGTGTGTGTGTGTAGAGGTCAGAGGTTAATATCTGGTGTCCTCCTTGATAGCTCTCCATGTTATTTTTTGAGACAAGGTCTCTCACTGAGCCTAGATCTTAACGATTTAACTAGATCAGCTGGCCGGCCAGCTCCGGGAATACACCTGTCTCTGCCCAGCCAACGTTGCAGTAAACAGATACAAGCTGCCAGATACAAGGTGCCGTACCTGGCTTTTTATGTGATTTGGTAGGGATCCAAATTCAGCTCCCCATGTTTGCACTGTGGCCAAGCTACTGGGGAAGGCATCTCTCCAGACTCTGTCCTCTCTCTGTCTCTTTTCATTTTGTATCAGATCCCTAACTAATTCTTAGTAACTATTCCCTCCCCTCCCTTTCTCTCCCCTTCCTCTCCTTTCTTTCCACATCTTATTAGTCGGGTCCTCTAAAGGAACGGAAGCGGCTGCCCACGTTTAGGGTGGGTCTCTCTGCCTCAGATAATCTGGCCAATAAAATCCCTCCCAGGAGTGCCCAGCTCCCGATGACAAACAAGATTAGCCTCTACAGTTAGTTACCCTCCCTCTCCTGCCTTCTACTAATCCCTTCCACACAGGCCCTCTCTGCCTCTCAGTGAGCCTGGATCTCATTTGCTCCCATCCCGGCGCAGGGAGAAGGCTCTTAGGAACAGCCCACATTTTTTCACACCGCTGGAAGGGGCTTCATGCATGCCGAGTTCTACCGCACACGGCGTACACATTTCTGTGGCACCAACCCTGTTCCGCCTGGCACGGTCTCATTCTGTAGCTGAGGCTGGACTGGAACTCACGACCCTCCTACCTCCTCAGCGTCAGAACCATTGGTTTATAAGCCCGTACCTCTCTACCTGCCTCATCTCTCTGCTGCGTCTTCTAGGAATGGATTCCTGCAAGGGAGCCTCGTCGCTGCGAATTCCTCACCTGAAATCTCATCCGCCAGGGAGAATCAGCTCAAGCAGTGGGAGAGGAGACCAGAAGTCTCCTCCACACCAAGTCTCCTGTCGCCTGTTTTAAGGCCTATTCATCCTCCTCCAAACCATGTGCTCCTTCCTGAGTTGCGGACATCTCCACCTGTCTCCCTATGAAAATACTGCAGATGCTTCCTTATCTCACTGACCACTTGCTTGCTATTCACACGGCTCCCGACCTGGCACATGCGCACAGTCAATGTACCGTTTCAGTTATTCTGCTCACCTACAGCCTATTTCATAGGCATAGCAACCTGTGAGCGAGCGGAGGGTGGGTGAAGGGACTGTTCGCCCACGCCCACACATCTAATTACAAACCAGCTCCCTCTGAGTGTGTTAGTAAATAAATAAACGGAAGTATCTTTTCCCTGCATAGTTCTTGAAACTAACTTAAGGAGAAGGGGAGAGTATTAATGTTATCCAAGCTAATCTCTCATAGATCGTTTTGGTGGTGAGTTTTTGTTTTCTGGTTTTGTTTTTGTTTTCTGGTGTGTTGCATGGTTCAGCAACCACGTCACTGTTCCAAGGAAGTTGCAAAAACGACATTCTGTCTTCATGCTTGTTTTATTACATTTATTTCTTTATGGAGGCAGAACACATGTCTCAGTGGCTATGCCTTTGCCAGAGGACAGCCTATGGTAGAGACTTGGTTTTCTCTTTTCACCGTGTGGGTCTCAGGGATCAAACTCATGCCATTAGGAATGATGGCAGGTCCCTTTACTCTATGAGCCTGCCTTTGTGCGCTCTTTATTGCAGCTGTTACTTACAATACATTAGAGGCCCCCAAGTGCCACATTCTGGGTCAAATTCCAACCCTACAAAGTCTAACAGCCCATAGAATCACATCTCACAAAAGCAAATTCTAGTAACAGTGTGGGTGTTAAATCTCTTGGTTTGTCAAATAGACTCTGTTCTTCAGACTTCATAGGGTTGGGGGGGGTGTGGGTACCAGCGAATCACAGTCTCAACTAGAGGAGATGGATGGCTTTGCTTGGAAAGACTTAGGGTGGAAAACATTAGCTAGAGATTAAGAAAAAGAACGAACCAAGAAAAAGAAAAGGGCAGAGGAGTGGGGAGTGGGGGAAGGTTTAGTGGAACAGTGCTCTGCTGAGCAACGAGGACTCCCTCTGCGGTGTCTTTCTTCAGAGGCCTTGACAGGGTGAGCTGGTGTGCTACGCAGTTTTGTTTGTTTGTTTGTTTGTTTTGTCAACTGGATATAAATCTAGAATTATCTAGGAAGAGAGAAGTTTCAGTGCCGTGTTCCTCCATCAGAGGCGTTAGGCAAGTCGGCAAGTCTGTAGGGGCGTTTTCTTGATCAGTGATTGATATGAAAAGGCTCAGCTCACTATGAGCAGGGGTCCTGGGTGGCATAAGAAAGCAAGCTGAGCAAGCCAAGCTGTGTCACCCCACGCACCCACCCCCAAGCTGTGTTCCTCCGCAACCCTCCTACACCCCTTCAGTTCCCACCTTGGCTTCCCTCCGTGATGGAACTTATAAGCGGAAGTAAACCCTCTCCTCCCGCAGGCTGCTTTTGGCCATAGTGTTTATCGCAGCAACAGAAAGCCATGTAGAACAGCTGGCAAAGCCAGGAGAAGGCGGACCGGCTGGGGAAATATCTGTGGATTAGCACAAACTTTCTTCTATGATTTAAGGACCTGAAAAGGTTCTAAATAAGTGTTCCTGTGAGGCAAAGTCTTTCTTTTCTTTTCCAGCTAAAGTCAGCACCACCCGCCAGCTCTACCATTCAGGGTCAGCTAAGGTACAGCTCAGAGCTGTTGTTCAGCGGGGCCTCTTCCAAGCTGATGAAAGCTGAGTCAAAGAGGTTGTGACTTTAGTGTGGGTACTCTACACCGATTTGCGATTTAAACATTTGAAGTGAGATTGTCTCCTCTTTCTGGGTTGTGTCTGGTCGTGCCAATGATGTCAGCGCCGAGATAAATCCATCCTGGGATAGATAACAGGCCGGCGAGAAGTCTTGGGACGTGAGGCTACCTGCCTGGGAAGAGAAATAGCAGTGGGTGCCCCTTCTCACATTTTACCTTAGGAAAGGAGAGAATAAGGCACGCAGTAGGAAATAGGTTAGAGGGACTTGTGCTGGGGACGGAGGATTCACTGTGGCAAATGCAGGAGCATGCTCACATATACAAGGCAGACACTGAGAAAAGAGCTGCCTGTGATGTGGAAGTTTTGAAAATGCAAAAGTCTAAGGTGGTGAAGTGTAGCAAAACCTCCACGGGCAAACACAACTCCTATCCCAGTCCTCCAGAACAGGCTCTCGGTATTCACAAGTCCAGTGCCCACTGGCGCCCTCTTCCGTACGCTGACCGCAGCTGCATGCACGCAGGCATGCAAACATGACATTACTCACATATATGTACAGATAAATGAGAGGTAAAAAGAACGCGAGCAGAGGAATGGTGGAGATTTAGGTGGAAATAGCTGCAGTGTAAAATTTCAATCTATCCACATACAATTTCTCTGTACAATTTTCAGGGGGTCTGTAGCACAAACATAGCCTGGGAGTGTCAACCCAAACCGAGAGGTCTGTTCTCCTCAGCACCCGGGCTCTGTGTGCCTGCGTGTCAGAAGGCGTGCCTAGAACTCACAGTGGAGCAGAAGATGACCTTGAACTTCTGATATTCCTGAGTGTACCTACCAAGTGCTGGGATACGGAGGTATGCCACCATACCTGCTTTATGTGATCCTGGGCCTAGAAAGCGCGCTTCCAACTGAGCCACATCCCCGGCCGAGGTTGGCTTATTTTCCTTTTCTTTTTAAACCACAGAACCTCCCTCATGAGCACCTGGGGATTCTGCCACTCCAGTTCATGCCCCACTTGGAGAGTCGGAGTCAGAGCCCTGGTGGTTTCAATAGGAATGGACTCATGTGTCTGAATGCTTGGTTGATAGGGAGTGGCACTGTTAGGAGGCGTGGCCTTGTTTGACTGGGTGTGGCTTTGTTAGAGGAAGTGTATTGCTTCGGGGAGTGGGGGTGGGAGGGGAGAGATTTGAGGTCTCTTGTGTTCAAGCTGCGCCCAGAGTGGGACACAGTCTCCTTCTGCTGCCTGCAGATTAAGATGTAGAAAGAACTCTTAGCTCCTCTCCAGCACCATGTCTGCCTGTGTTCCACCATGCTTCCCGCCATGATAATGGACTGAACCTCAGAACCTGTAAGCCAGTCCCAGTTAAATGTCCTTTGTAAGAATTGCCTTGGTCATGATGTCTCTTCACAGCAATGAAACCCTAATTAAGACAACTGCTTTCATCCCTCCTGCCTGCTGCCCTATGCCTCATCTTCTGGACCCTTCTCAGATGCTCTGGATGCAGAGAACAGCCTGCAGAAATGCAGAGAAAAATTCCCATGAAGTCTCTGAGGTGAAAAGTCGGTCAAGGCATGGAGAGAGTTAATAACTCCTCTAAGAGACTCACAGCCAAGGACTGTGTCTGCACTGCCCAGGAATGGAGAGCAATGGCTTTGCACTTCAGCAGGGGTTTGACTGGAACAAGGAAAGGCTCACCTGCCTTCCTGAGATTTCTGGTTGGTTCTAGAAACACTTGGTCTGTGAAGTGGCACCTTCACCCTTCTGCAGACTGGAGTGAGAGGAGAACGTGTATAGTGGAAGAGAGAGAGAGAGAGAGAGAGAGAGAGAGACCAAGACCGAGACCTATGCATAAGAAGGTGCTGGTCACACGCAGAAATCAAATAGGTTACAGTGAGAGAGACTGGAGATAGCCCCAGGGCAACACCGGATAGGACAGGACTGGTGATAGCCTTTCAGAGTGGAGCGGAGACTGAGAGATGGAAGGAGCCACATTAAATGACATCTCATTCAGGGCCTTGGGTGCCAGAGCTGAGGGGGGAACAGCATTAGAACAACTGGGGAACAGAAAAAAAAAGTCTTAGGTTGGCAAGATCTGTCTCCATGAGACTGGAGTTAGACATGCTGTCTTAGGTCCAAGGTAGAAGGGTTGAAATCTATACCAAGGATCCCGATCAATGTGAACCACGGTCGTGTTTTGGTTTAGTTTGCCTTTCAGCTTCTCTGTTCAACATAGCTGACCTTGCAATACTCCCTGTTCTTGTTCTCTCCTCTCTCTCTCTCTCTCTCTCTCTCTCTCTCTCTCTCTCTCTCTCTCTCCCTCTCCCTCTTCCTCTCCCTCTCCCCCTCTCTTCCCAGCTCTCTCTCTCACCCTCTCCCTCTCCTTTCTTTTCTGTTTGTTGTTTTTTGTTTTGTTTTTGTTTTTTGAAACAGAGTTTCTCTATGTATCCCTGGCTGTTCTATAGCTCATTCTGTGGACCAGGCTGGCCTTGAACTCAAAGAGATCCACCCGCCTCTGCTGGGATTCAAAGTATATGCCACCACCACCTGGCTTTCTTTTTTCTTTTTTGTAAGAGTTATCCCCCACCCCATGCCCCTTCCCTTTCTCCCTCTTGCCCCACCCCTGCTCACTCCAGCCCCCACTTGCTTAGGTCCTGTAAGAGTTATTTTTATGAACAAGTTTGTGCATGTGTCCATGTGTGTGTATTTGCCCACATGTGTGTATGGTATTCATGTGTGTGCACGTAGCTGCACGTGTCCATGTGTGTGTATGTGTCTGTGTGTGTGTGTGTGTGTGTGTGTGTGTGTGTGTGTGTGTGTATTAAGTCATGGATGTGAAAGTAAAAGAAGGCACAAGGTGTGAGAGGACAAGAAGAGGGTGTGGGGTGCTCTGGTGCTGAAAATACAGTGGTCAGCTACTCTAGGAGCCAAATTCTGGTTCTCTGGAGGAGCAGCGAGTGCCACTGCTCCAGCCTATTTTCTTTTTCTTTCTCCTTTCTTTTCTCCCTCTCCCCCCTTCTTCTGAGACAGAGCCTTGTCACATCGCCCTCTCGATCCTCTTGCCTTGTGGTCTCTCTCCTGAGTTCTGGAATCATCTGCATGAACCAGCATGCCTGGCTTACACTCTGCTCTTCTCTGAAGACCCCACTGTGTCCCCATCTCCTGCTGACTCACCAAACATCTGGCCCTGCCTTGGCTCAGAGGCAGAATGGCAGGCACTCCAGGCTCTGACTTGGCCTCCTCTGTCCTCCTGAACTTTTCCTCTGATTCAGTTTACCCTTTTCTTCGCAGCCAAAGTCCCTGTCACTCCCATAGCTGGCTGCTGGCTGGGTTCTGCTGACCTCGAAGTTGACCTCCAGTACCTGGTCAACCCCATACTGGACACCATGCCCGATCAGGAAGGACCCTCACTATGAGACGCACACTAGGAAGGTGCCGTGGTCTCCCTGATCAGGCCATGTGCACCATCAGAGCCCAGTGCAGTCACATGATGTTCTGGCTCTCTGGGTGCAGCTCAGTCCAATCACGGGGCGTCATGATTTTCCAAGCCAGTCTTGCTGGAGATTGTAAAAGTTCTGATCTATTTATATTTAAATATTATCTCAGTGGCTGACTGTCTGGGACAGGAAATGTGTAAAATCAGCCTGAAACATCTTGGACTAGTAGCAAGCTAAGGAATCTCTCAAGGAATCTGAAGGCCACGCCAGAAGAGCTCAGAGCCAACTTGGAGGTCTGTCTCAGTCTAAAGATGGAAACACTGGAACAATAAAAACAGTAAGTGCAGTGGATAAATAAGAACACCACAGACACTAAACCCTTAAGTTCTTTCTGGGGATGGCAGAGAATCACTGTAAACAAAAGCAAAGCTGTCTCACAGCACAGAGCTAGCCACGTTGTTGAGGAGGGGCATTTCTCTCCACTGGTGTCCTGAGTTCCCACTAAGAAATGAAGGACAGGTAAGTGCTCCTGAAGTCACTGATCCTGTGATGGGCATTACGGGTGGCTAACAGGAAGGTGGCTAATATTGTAGCCTATACTTTATGATGCTGGATTTGATGAGGCTTCCTGTCTAGGGAACCAAAAGAACAAGCAACAGGAACCAAAACTGACAAATAGGACTTCTCGAAAGTTTAAAACTTTTAAAGAATAGCAGCACCAATTGAGAGAAAAGACGGTTTGAAGAGAAGGAGGACATATTTGCAACTCATTTATCTGGTAAGGGATGAGTAGCACAATATGTAAATAACTCCTACAATTCAATAACAAAAACCAAACAAGCTGATTAAAAATAAAAATGGATAGAGGAACAGAGGAGATGACTCAGTGGTCAAGAACACTGGATTGTAGAGGACCCAGGTTCAGTTCCCAGCACCCACATGGCAGCTCCCAACAATCAGTAACACCAGGGTCAGGGGATCTGATGCCCCCTTCTGGCTTCCATGGACACTGCATGCGTGGGGTATATACACATACACAGGTCAAACATCCAGACACATAAAATAAAAAGTAATAAGTCAGAGAACTTAAATAGACATCTCTTTAAAGAATTGTACAAGTGAACTGTGAAGAGATGCTCAATATGACTTACCTAAGTCAGAGAGTCATGGATCTAGACCAACCATCTCCATCTGTTAGGATGCAGGAGATAAGAGGTATCAGCGAGGGTGGAGAGAGGCGACAGTCTGTGGTGTTGTCTATGTTCTGTTGACAAGAATGCAGAGCGATGCGGCCACTATGGAATCTCAGATGGCAGTCCCTCAAAATTCAAACACCCAGGAAGTTCAAAATTCAAATACCAAGGTTAGTCCTGATAGTGCATATCTGTTATCCCAGCACTTAAGAGCTGGAGGAAAGACCATCAGAAACTCAAGACCAGCCTCACCTACAAGTGCAAAGGTAGCCAAAGAATCTGGAGGCCAGGTTCACTTTGGTATGTAAAATGAGCAGCCTGTCCCAGGTCTGAAACCCAACATCTATATCCTCTGACTTTATCTCCCACAGTTTGAAAGGAGTCCCATATCGCAAAACTATTTTAAAAATTCAAAAGCATTTATTTCAATCTACAGCTTCAAAAACTCAGAACTTGAGAATATCTCCATCGCTGAATAATCCCCCCACCACCACCACCACCTAAACTGGCGCTTTTCTTTCCAAATGAGGCGCCAACTAAACTCCAGACGCCACGTTGGACTAAAGGCCTTGATCTGCGGCCACGCCCCTTCTTCTTGGCCCCGCCCCCTTCCTTGAGGATTTATTTACTGTAGAAGTTCAGTTGTTATTCCTGTTTTCCACAGTCTGTACTGCACTGGTCGTTTCCCTGTGACCTTGCTTAACTTGTCCCTCTGTCCGGCCGTTTGTAAGTGGGTAGACAGATTCAAAGGCCTGATAGGCTTTAAATCAGGTTTACGGTTGACTCTTTGGCAGTTGACGTGATCTTCCTCAGGAGTGATGTAGCGTCTCTTTGTGTTTTCCCTTCTCCCCGTCCCCCTTCTTTCTTCTTGACTGTGAGGAAACACGTAACCACACACACCTGACCTTTGCGACTCCGGTCTTTTTAAGTGTTATAGTCAGGGTCCTATGTCTTAGCTCCAGTTCTTCAGCGTGTCTCGCCTCTGCACAGTGAAGGCTTCGAATGCTTTCACCTGCCCAAGCTGAGAATCCTGCACCCGTGAAATAATCACACACTCCTCTCACCCCTGCCTCTGGGAATGGACTACGATAGGTTCGATAGGTTCGTAGTAGTGAAGGATTTCGTAGTAGTGGATTTCGCGCACGACGGCGTGCATGCACACACTCCTGACCTTCTATCATTAGCATAATGCCCTCAAGGTCTATCTAAATTGTGGTGTTTGTCAGAACTCCCTCCCTTTAAGGCAATGGTTCTCAATCTTCTGAGTGCTGCAACTCTTTAATATATGTTTAGTTGTTCATGTAGCGATCCCCAAGGATAACATTATTTTGTTACTTTATATCTATAATGTTGCTACTGTTAGGATGAATCATAAGGCCAGTACCTGATATGCAGGGTATTTGATATGCGACCCCTATGAAAAGGTCCTTTGACAACCCTAAAGGGGTCGTGACCCACAGGTTGCCTTAGAGGCCTTACCTGTTGTGTATAAGGGTTCCGTTTTGATGTGTACTATGCCCCAGTGTGCAGTAGTAGGGTTATTTCTATTTTCCAGCTCTTGCTGATGACGCTGTTATGAACAGTGCTTCCAAAGTTTGCTTTGATTCTTTTTATTTTTATTTTTTATTTTTTTGAGGAGAGGAATATATCCAAAAATGGAATTGTTAGGTCACATGGTAAGTCTCTGCCTCCTGCCTGCTGGTATTGCAAGCCTGCCCATTAGCATCCTCCCTTGCAATTCTATAGAAAATTTCCATAAAGCTTTCCTCTGAAAATATAAAACATTCTGAGCATGATAATGCACACCTTGATGCCAGCACTTGAGAGGCAGAGGTTAGCATTGTCCGTGAGTTCAAAGCCAGCCTGGTCACATGTTTGGGTTCAAGACAATACAGTAAAGCCCTATCTCATAACAACAGCAAAAATTAAATGTGAAGCTGGGCGTGGTGGCGCACGCCTTTAATCCCAGCACTCGGGAAGCAGAGGCAGGCGGATTTCTGAGTTCGAGGCTAGCCTGGTCTACAAAGTGAGTTCCAGGACAGCCAGGGCTATACAGAGAAACCCTGTCTCGACCCCTCTCCCCCCAAAATTAAATGTGTAGCAGGGCATAGGGGCTAACACCTTTGAATCCGTCCCAGCACTCAGAAGGCAGAGGCAGGTGGATCCTGTGAGTTCAAGGCTAGCCTGGTCCACAGAGTGAGCTATAGGACAGCCAGAGCTACACAGAGAAACCTTGTCTCAAGAAACACAAATCTCAAGTCGGCCTCATCTTTCCTGTCAGTACAGAGGGGAGGCAGATAACCTGCACATTGTTCTCCCCTCTCTGTTCTCTGTGCCTATCCCTGTGGCCTAGGCTGTACTGGCACACCACAGGCACACAAGTCTTCCAGCCTCTGCTGGAGGTAATCTCATCTTCCCGGGAGATGACAGAAAGCCCCTCCCACCATGCCCCGCCCCCCGCCCCCCACCCCCCTACTGAGTAAAGACCTCTTCTTTACCATTATAGCAGCCTCCTGTCTCCTCTCAGATCTGGAGGTTTGCCAGGCAGGGCCACATTCTGGGACACAGCTCCCTAGGGACCCATCTGGGGGGGGGGGCGGGGGGGATCCTCCATCAGCCTGCAGAAGCCCTTCCCTGGTTCACTGAGTTCTGGTACAGAGACTCACCCCTAGTCTAGGCTACCACTTCCTATCCCACACAGCCCCACCACAGCTCCTAGGGTGGTGGACCTGTCTAGAAGACAGCGACCTTGGGTGGGGGACCCCAAAGATAGCTTAAGCTAGTCACCTTCTGGACCCTCTGCAAAACCCTCAGGAAGCCCATTTGTCATTTCTGTGTCAAGTGAAGGAAACTTGACTCCCTAAGGGCACCCCACCCCCCACCCCTCACCCACCCCCCTCCATCCCCGTTGGCTCTTCTGCATCTCTGTCCACATTCGGACAGATTCGGGCAATGTCAATGAGACAAAGGGACAGAAGAGAGCCCCAAGGCGGTGGGGCAAACTCCCTCTTCTTAATTAATACCTATAGGTTTCTCTTGGCATTTATTTTTCTGGTTTTTTGGGGTTTTTTCCTGAGACAGGGTTTCTCTGTGTAGCCCTGGCTGTCCTGGAACTCACTCTGTAGACCAGGCTAGCCTCAAACTCAGAAATCTGCCTGCCTCTGCCTCCCAAGTGCTGGGATTAAAGGCATGAGCCACCACGCCTGGCTCTCTTAGCATTTATTGAGTGAATTAATAAGTAGTTTAAACTACCTACATGCAAAACATGGTTAGACTAAGCCAGTGTGTAAGCTGTAGTGAAATTGTTCAAATGGAAGATCTGAATATCTAGTGATACGTAGAATTGGCAACAGATAAGCTGATTTCTAATTTTGTTGTCAACTTTTTTTTAAATGAAAACATCTCTAATAATCACTTTAGATAAAATATTTCGCTGTATTTGTTTTCTATATAGTAAGAGCTAAAGAGTGTAAGATTTGGAAGAATTTCCACATGATGAAAGTGTTTCCAAGTACCAAACAGATGCCTAGCTGGGAAGAATCAACAGACATGGCCCAGGGCAGCAAAGAAGGCATAACAACCGGGTCACAGCACAGGCATGATGCCGAGGCCCCAAGAGTTACCAGCCATCCCTAATGGAAGGTGTTCCTATTTCTATTTAGACACAGGCAACCAAAGATCAGAGGAATGGCTTAGTAAATGAAGGAGTAAGAATTCAAGTATGGGGATGGAGAGATGGTTCAGCGGTTTAAGAGCACTTGATGTTCTTCCAGAGGACCCAGGTTCAATCCCCAGCACCTCCATGGAGGCTCACAACTCTCTGTAACTTCAGTTCCAGGGGTTATGGCGCCCTCTTCTGGCCTATGTAGGCATTGCACACACGTGGCTTGCATGCACACAAGCAAAAGACATACACAGATACAAGGAAATAAAAAGAATGACGAGTTCAAGTCTTGCCCTATAGTTGAGTCATGGGGCCTGGGAGGATAGTTTAATACTAGATTCTCAGAGGCACCAGCAAAAAAAGAGTTGAATTCTTAGCCTCCATTTGTCACCTATAATAAAGCATCAGAAATCCATTCCTGGTTCAGAGATAAAGTTATAGATAGATGAACAATATCTATAAAATAAAAGGAATGCAATATATCTCATTCCTTTCTAAATTGGTCATGTCTCAAAACAATATTTTGCTTCAGATAAAAACATAGCATTCAAATTGGCTTCATATCTTTTTTTTTTTTCTTCTTAAAGTATGGTTCCCAGAAAATGTAAAATTACATGAGTAGCTCACACTATATCAGCTCCAGACCCTTCCTAGTTACTTCCACAACTCAACTCTGAACCACTATCAAAGTTCACTGCCAAAAGATGCAGGTCTCTAAGGTGCAGGTGGAGCTGAAGGTCCAGAACTCCAAGCTACTTTACAAGTTCCACATGTAGCCCTCCCCACACACACACCTACCCACCCTCTCACACGTTCTACAACCTACCCCATGCAACTTCCTGCTGTTTCCCCACCAACACACACAACCAAGAGACTGCCTAAATCCACTCATGTTGGATACAACATTTAATGGCATATTAAATGTTTCATGTATCATTTAAAAAAAAATAAGAGGTAGATAATTAGTTTTTTAAAGCTGAAAATTTGAAGGTGAAAAATCAGGGCAGTAAGAGAATTAAAATAGTGGTTCCCTTTGCCTACACCCAACCCCCAATCAGCTGCTAGACCAGTGGTCCTCAACCTGTGGGTCTCGACCCCCACGGGGGTTTCCCATATCAGACATCCTGTATATCAGATATTTATATTACTATTCATGTCAATAGAAAAATTACAGTTGTGCAGCAGCAACACAATGATCTTATAATTGGGGGTCACCACAACATGAGGATCATACATTAAAGGATCAACGTTAGGAAGGTTGAGAGCCGCTGATGTGGATGGTAGCTGGGAAAGCTGAGAGTTTGGGAGAAAACTCAACAGGTGATAAAAAATGGTCCCATGGGGAAAACAGCACTCATTTCTGATTGTATGTGTGGTTACTAGTACAAGAAGCCTGCAACCTTTCATTACAACTCAAGTGGGACGCCCTCCTCTGGCCTGCACAGGCACTGCATGCTTGCCACATATCTGTATACTTCTGGCTAGCAACCACTAACAAAGTCGCTGCAAAAGAACTTACTCTGTAGACCAGGCTGGCCTCAAACTCAGAAATCCACCTGCCTCTGCCTCCCGATCGGCTTTGCTTTTAAGATCCATGTCTTAAGCCGGGCGTGGTGGCGCACGCCTTTAATCCCAGCACTTGGGAGGCAGAGGCAGGCGGATTTCTGAGTTCGAGGCCAGCCTGGTCTACAGAGTGAGTTCCAGGACAGCCAGGGCTAGACAGAGAAACCCTGTCTCGAAAAAAACCAAAAAAAAAAAAAAAAAAAAAAAAAAAAATCCATGTCTTTTTCTTTATAAAAATACTGTTTAGCCACACTGTGGGAAAATTAAAACTATAGATGTTGGAGGGATGGGTCAGTGGTTAAGAGCACTGGCTGTTCTCCCAAGGGACCTGGCTCAATTCCCAGCACCCACATGGTGGCTCACAACCATCTATAACTCCAGTCCTAGGGTGACTGCCGCCCTCCTCTGGCCTCCATAGGCACTGCATGCATGTAGGGCACAGACATACCTTCAGGTAAAATGCCTGTACACATGAAATAAGATAATTTTTTAATAAAAAAAAAAAGCATGAACACATTTTGTTGAACTTGCTGGTTTTCTCTCATATGGATGAATCAGCATGGTCAGGAGGGCATAGTACCAAGCTGTGTAACACAAGAGACAGAGTTCCACTGTCAGCTCCCTATCTGCTTTTGGGATTGGCATGTACATTTAGAGACATGGCCCAGACCCTTTATTCTTCTCTTTTTTTTTTTTTTTTTTTTTTTGGTTTTTTGAGACAGAGTTTCTCTGTGTAGCCCTGGCTGTCCTGGAACTCACTTTGTAGACCAGGCTGGCCTCGAACTCAGAAATCCGCCTGCCTCTGCCTCCCGAGTGCTGGGATTAAAGGCGTGCGCCACCACTGCCCGGCTGTGTGCTGTTTTTACAAATAAACTCAAGGCAAGAAAAAAAAAAAGTACTAAGAAATGATAAAAATAACAACAAATAAAATATGTTCAGAAACAGTCAATTAGTACCAAAGATACGTTTCCAAAGAAGATGTGATAAATGGCCAGT
Organism: Mus minutoides; assembly: GCA_902729485.2. Classification (NCBI taxonomy): domain Eukaryota; kingdom Metazoa; phylum Chordata; class Mammalia; order Rodentia; family Muridae; genus Mus; species Mus minutoides. The sequence goes on from LR754402.1 coordinate 40,611, forward strand.
AAACAGATACAAATGTATCCCACAGTATTAGTCAACAGGGAAATGCAAATCGAAGCCATAATGAGATTCTTTTGGACACCCACTGGCTGACTAAGACTTTGAAAAATTCAGGCAGTAACCAGCTTTGGGAAGCCTGTAACCAGCTTTGGGAAGCCCGTGGAGAGGTCTCTTACCCCACACACTGCGGGGGGGGGGGGGGGGGGAGATATAGAGCACCGTGACCTTTTTGAAAGGCATTCCGCAGTTCTTCTTATCATTAAACATAGAGTTGTCCTGGTATCCAAGACAGGACAGACAGGACAGGACAGGACAGGACACTCGGCACAATTCAGCCAGTCCCTGTGCAGTGAATCCCACTCGCTCGCCATGGCTTCCTCGAAGTTGCTCAAAGCACTGGACTTTACAGTCTTCAGGCCCAGGTCTGTGGGTCACACAGCAAGCGAGATGACATCCTACTGATCTCTCTTATTTTGCAGGTAAGGAAACTGAGGCTTGCAAAGACTGGAGATGCCAAAATAACATGGGGTTTGTGCTCATCTTCCAAGACTGTCTCTATTTGACTCCTTGAGCTGGAGGCTAGCCAGAGGGGCTACCTTAGTGCTTCTTGCTGTGTGGTCCAAGACACCAAACACAACCATGACATTTACTCTCAAGACAAATTTACTCCCCCCCCCATATCTTTTGTTTTGTTTTGTTTTGTTTTGTTTTGTTTTGTTTTGTTGAGGTAGGGTCTCTTTTTGTAGTCCTGGCCATCCTAGACCTCACTATATAGAAGACCAGGCTGGCCTCAAACTCACCACCTGCCTCTGCCTCCTGAGTGCTGGGATTAAAGGCATGTGCCACCATGCCTGGCCTAGGTGGCATGTCTTGAATTTCTCATCTTTCTCTATTCTCATTACTGATACAGGCCAGGAGGAAGAGATTCAGCTTATCCTCCATGGCCACACTATCTCTAAACACCTGTCTCTGTTTTCTGTCATTACGATAAAGCATATGATTTAAAAATTACCAACTATTTCCTTCCTTCTGTCCTGTCTTTCTCCCCACTCTCTGCTCTTTTCTCTATCCCTCTTTCTCTGCTGAGGATGAAACCCAGGGGCCCAGAGAAGTCAGTTAAGCTTTTTACCCCTGAGCTGCACTCCTGGTTTCCATGGTAACTATTTTCAGATGTCCATTTCATAAGTAGAGATACAGTTCCCTAAGAGAGTATTTGCTTGGCTTAAGTGTGGCTCTGGGGTTTGATCCTAGCACCACACAAAATCCTCGCACACAGTAGTACTCTCAACCCATTCACAGAACTCCCAGCCCACCCACGGAACTCCTTTTATCTTGCAAATGGAAGCTTTTATCTTCTAAATGATGAGCACTCCCTCCCTCCCCTTTCTGCCTTGAGGCAATCGTGGGTCTCTCTTCTGAAACCCAACTATTCTCAGTACTTCACAGAAATGGACTCATAACGAACCTGCCTTTCCAAACCTTGCCCGTTTCACTTAGTGGGATGGTCCCAAGGTCCACCCTGTCTCAGCAGTTGTTGGAATGTCTTTCCTGTGAGTGTGGATGACAGCACGCAGAGAGCAGGGTTGCCTTATCTGTTTATCCATCCACGGGGTCTCTGTCACTTCCGGGATGCTCAGAATACTTCTACTGTGAGAGCATGGTATACAGACCTCTCTTTGAGACCCTACCCCAGAGCAGAATGTCAGATCAGGTGATACGTCTAGTTTTAATGCTTTGAGGATTCCCCATACAGGTTTCCAGACTGGTGACTGGTCATTTCCATTCACAACCCTAGCCATATAAGGATTTGGACTTCTTCACTCGCTCCTGACATACAGTCGTTTTGGTTAATAAATAGTAGCCATCCTAAGAGGTGAGAAATGATATTTAATTGTCTCTCTGGCTTTTTAAAAAAAGCTATTTCCTCCTCTGAAAAGTCCTACCCTATATGACTATTAAATATGTTCATTGTTGAAGTTAATCTCGTCATTAATAATTGAATACTTTTTAGAATCAAATAGTTTATGTTAGAAATTTTATCTGTCGTCATTTCTCTTGTGCTCAGCTTTAAAAAAAATCCTACCCTGCGCTTCAATTTGGATGCAGCTCCCTTGAGGACAGACGACTTGATACAGCCCCCCCTCCGCCCCCCCATGCCTGCACACTAGAAAGTTAAGTCTGGCCAAAGCCAGGCTCCAGGTACCTCTCTCTCAGCTCCTTACTCCTCATGGCTGAGGGCCAAAGGAAAGACACTTTAATAAAAGGAGAGAAAACCAAACCGTGGTGTTTGGAAATGAGATGTGGCCTCCCGATTGCTTCCTTAACATAGCTATACATGTACACACACACACACACACACACACACACACACACACACACACTGAGCTTCATGAAGCTCGGAGTGAGAAGATTTCTCTGGCATCAAGCAGACCCACACAGATATTGTCAATCAGTTTCCCTTCTGGGCTTTGTTCTTTGGGTGCCTGATTGCTCCTGATGTAACCTGATGGGCTCCGGGGCCCCAACGCTCCCACATCCTTTCCTGTTAAAGGCATCAGCATCTTCACAGGGAATCCGGAAGGCAGATACACAGGCAGGAAGGATATGTAGTCCCGGTGTGAAAGTTCTGTGTGATACTGTGAAGGCCTGGCCACCCCCCACACCCCCGCACCCTGTCCACACCCGCCACTCTCCTTCCATGCGGGGGACGGGCTCATTCATGGCTTGGGCCTTCATGTCAGCTTTTAGCTCCCCAGATTATGATTCGGGTCCTGGCCAAGCACTCGGCATCCTGCTGACACGAGCGTCAGAGGCTCCCTTACCCTGCTCACATCTTTGAGAAGACACGTTTTCTTATCGCCATGGGGAAGAGGCCTCCCTTTGGGCACCAAAGTGAGATCACAGGATAAGGACCACTTCCTGTTTCGTTCGCTTTGATTTCATCCCGAGAGACTCTCCAGAGGGAAGTAGATAGAGACGGAGAGACTGCTCTGTTCCTTCTGAAGAATTCTCAGGACGCTCTTGCCATCTGCCACGGCTGCAGCTAACCATCTTCCCCAGTCTCTTCAGTCTCTGGACAGGATTTTGATTTAGAAATCACACAGAGCCATGCAGCAAGCCGCCGTTCTGCCATTTCCATTTACTGCTGGCAGTCAGACAGACCTATGTAGATGTTAGGTGGGCCTGAGGGGGGAAGGCTTTTGATTCTGTACGAGCCGGGCTTGGGAACTTTGGGTTTGCAGGTTTATCTCATCCCTTAGGTGGGCACAGTGTCCTCCCTGTGACCCCAAGCTCCTGCCAATGTTCATCCTACAGGGAGCACCAAGTGGCTTGTTTTATCTGTGTCTTGAAGAGGCAGATCCTGACAGGCATTTTCCAGGACTGGGTTGCAATTTTCCGTGAAAGGTTCCGGGTGTTCCCCTTGTCAGGCACAGCTGCCTTTTGTCCGGGGGCTCCCTGGGGGGGGGGTGTTCTTAAGCAGTTTCCAAGGTCAGATTCCTGCCTAAGTCTTCCCCATTGCTACAGTTGGTTTCTGCATTCATTTCTGTAAACTTGACTCCAATAGAGGGGAGAAAACACTGAGCGGGTGTCATTTGGCTTGAAAGTACACTGAGTCGGGCCAATATCACCATTGTGATGCTGTCTTTGCCCTGTCATTCACCCACATGCCTACACCACAGTAACTAAGGTTGCCCAGGATGGTGAGGAAAGCATTAAGAGTGAAGGGCTGAAGGATTTGCAATCAGCTGCATGGGGCCACTGTGTGGCTCTGCCATCAGTCGCTTGACCTGAGACAAGTTCTTCCACCATTCTAGATGTCCTCTTCCAGTCTCCATAACAACTGTGCAAAGCTAGTTCAGCTAATAGAGAGGTAGCAGGCCCTGGCCTCTGACCTCACTGTTGAGGCATCCCGGTCCCTGTGCTCTGACCAGAGAGAGCATCTTTGCCGTTTCCTGAGTATGTCAAGCACATTCTTGTCACCCAGTTTACCAATAGTCACTTCCACCACCTGAGCCTTCTGCTCCTAGACAGCTTCATCCTCCATTCCTTCAAGTTTCAGGTTAAAAAAAATATTTTCCAGGACGCTGCCCTTCAACTCTGTTCCTTTCTATCTGCCTTACCTATTTTTTAATGACTCTTAGTAATAGGGGGTACCCTATAGAACTGAACCCCACTTGTGAACCTTTCTACACTAAAACATAAGATCCAGAAGGCAGGGATGTTCACTACGGGTGATCAGTACCTATCACGATGCCTAAGAAATCACTGATACCTGTGCTTGGTTACAAACCCTGGGACTAGGGGTGGAGGTGCATATTTTACATATTCAACCCAGACCTGACCTCCAGGTTCTTCCAGCATCCCTCAGTCCCTACCTGGCATACCCTGCCCCCCAAACCCTAAACTTTCCAGCCCAGGGGCTGGGCTGCCTTTTCCGCAGAGGTTCCTTCCTAAATAATCCAGACATTTCTCTCTTGCTCTCGGTCTTGTTCTCTCTCACTCCCCCTCCCTCCTCCTCCTCCTCCTCTCCCTCTTCTTTCTCCTCCCCCTCCTCTCTCTGCCCAAATGCCCTTTCTTCTCTTTCTCTTCCCCCCTCCCCGACTCCTCTCCTCATGGCAATTTCCCTGGCTTCTATCTTTGGGGCCAGTGAACTTGCCTGCTGGAGAGCAGCTTCCCAATAAAACTTCCTTAAATATAATCTAATCTGGCTTGGATTGGTTCGTTTCACCAGCAGAGAAGTAACCTATGTACCTGGGAAGGAGTTGTTAAGTGACTATACAACACAACAGTTATAGCAAGTCCCAAATCAGAGCTGCGGGCTAATGTAGAGGCCCTATGGGAAAGATGTTTTAGTGCAGACCGGAATTGGTCAGCAGACACTGGAAGACAGAAGTCGGTACACCTGGAGACCATGGTATCTTTGTATCTTATAAGCCTTTGGCATAGTTGGAAGTGGTAACAGTGGGACAGAGGGTAGACCAAGGGTCCAAAAGGACTGGCTTTCTACCCCTGGTATCCTCCGTAAAGAATAGAATTCTTTTGCTGAGTAGAGAAGAATTGAGGAGTGGCTCTAAGTGCTGGGGTCAGAAACCAAGGCATGGGCAAGCTAGGAACCGGGTGCAACTGTAAATCAGTTACCCCAAATTGGATAAACTAAAATGTAGCACAAATTATTTATTTATTTATTTATCTATCTATCTATCTATCTATCTATCTATTTATTTATTTATTTATTTAATGTAATGTATATGGGCACACTGTAGCTGTCTTTAGACACAGAAGAAGGGTGGTTGTGAGCCACCATGTGGTTGCTGGGAATTGAACTCAGGACCTTCGGAAGAGCAGTCGGTGCTCTTAACCACAGAGCCATCTCTCCAGCAGGACAAATCTTTTGAGTACAACCCAACATCACAAGCCTAATGGTTGAAGGTAAACAATTTTTACACCCAAAACGACATTTTGAAGGTTTATGTCCTCCTTTTTTTTTTTTTTTTTTCCAGTACTGGGGTTTGAACCTGGACCCTTGCACATGTGTGGCAAGCTCTCTACTACCAAACTACAGCCTCAGCCCCACAAGAGGTTTTGGGACAGGAACTCACTAGACAATGCAGGCTGGCCTCAAATCTGTGGCCACCCTGCCTCTACTTCCTGAATGCTGGGGTTACAGGTGTGTGTGTACCCTTACACCAGTCATCATAAAACATTTAAAAATTAATTTTATTAGTTTTTACTTATATACTTTACACCACATTCACTGACCCCTCTCCCAGTCACCCCTCCCACAACCCCTTCCCCCCTCACCCCTTCTCCTCTGGGTGGGTGGCGCCCTCCTGGGTATCCCCCCACTTCAAGTCTCTGAGAGGCTAGGTGCATCCTTGCCCACTGAATCCAGACAAGGCAGCCCAGCTAGAACATATCCCACAAACAGGCAACAGCTGCTGGGACAGCCCCTGTTCCAGTGGTTTGGGACCCACATGAAGACCAAGCGGAGAATAACATATTTTTTAAATTCGTCATTATTTAAGGTTATCTTTGGGATCCATGAGTTTATGAAAATTCATACATGAACTTTCTGTTTTGACTTGAAAACATTCCACAAAATACTTTGTCCTAGAAGTTGTCATTTCAAGATCCCTCAAATCCAAAATCCGTAACACCCCTGCTGCCAAGCACACCAGATAAGAGAGACATTCATTCGTTTTCAGTGGAATCAGCCAGTTCTATTTAGTTACTATTGACTGGTTCTCTGTTAGTCTCTTGTTTTTCCTTCACCTTAGCAAGCTGGACAGAGCACTCCTGTGCGTGCTCCAGACCGGTGTTCGCAGGTCAATACTCCCAAGTGTGTATCAGCTCCTCCCACTCCGCCCTCTGAGAGTGCTCTGTAGCAGAGAGCAAGTCAATACTGCGTCTGTCAGCCACCCCACCCCCATCCTCACCCCCTTTCCCAGGCTACTCTTCTGTGCCCTGTCTTTGGTTTTTGCCTTTGATTCACATGTGATTACAGCTACCAGCAAACTGTCTTTCTACCAGTACAACATAGACAGATGATCCATCCCCCAGAACTGAACAAAGGCAGTTAGCTTCCGACCATCAGAGGGTCTGCCATCATGGCCAGTGGGTCCACTCCACCACAGAGGAAGGGTCGGGGGAGGCAATCCTGCCTGGGTTATCATCTGTGGAGCACCATGCTGTCTCTGCCATAGCTCTGGCTGAGTTACCTCTGAGGCTGGATGCGGGTCTGTCCTTTCGTCAATGTGCTAATATACCAAAGGTCTCGGGACCTTTGTAACCCTGCTTCCTTCCCTGGAATCCCTCTGTAATAGGGTGGTTTCTCACTGACTCGCCCTGTCTAAGCATGCCCTTCCCACAGTGGGTGAGCTCTCTCCGATATACACCTGCATGTGGCTGGCACCAGGTGCAGCGGTGGCTGTTTGTCCCTGCCCCTCCCCCCACTGCATACCTGAGGACTGACTTCAGTTTTCGGAGGTCAAGAACTATTTGTTTATCTACAGGTTATTATAAGGTAAATGCATAAATAAGATAAACGAGAAAACACGTACAATCATGGCACCTGTCCCAGTGACATAATGCAGGAAATTTATCGCTATAAAAGGAATATTTGGCTTCAAACTAATAATTACTATTATGATTGAAGAAGTAGTGTGTAAATACCATAAAGAAGGTCTTGCTGAATCATCTCCCTGGCCTTTCAAAGTCCCTTCACAGCCTCCTTTTGTTGATTACTGCTTCTATATTTTCCCAGTCTTTTATCCTATCAACTGTCGCTAGAATGGTCAGGTGACTATGATCCACTGTGGACATCTGTGGCCACCCTTTCCTTTCTTGATACAGTAACTCTCTGAAGGCCTATTAGAGGCAGCTTTCTCTTGGAGCTACTAAACTTGACAGAAGTCATTAAAGTAGCAGGAAGGGTGAGGGTGAATAGGAGTGGGTGGATGAAGAGTGGATGGGGGAGGGTAGATGGGAGTGGATGACGGGTGGCTAGAGTGTGGTTGGGATGGATGGGGGAGGGTGGATGGAGGGGGGAGGGGAAGGAAGAGAGAAGGTAGATAGAGGGTAGATGGAGGGTGGATGGGGAAGGGTGGATGGGGGTAAGGGGTGGATGGAGGGTGGATGAGGGTGGGGGCTGGGGACAGATTGGGTGGGTAGATGAGAGGGGGTGAATGGGGGTGGGTAGATGGAAAGGGTGGGTAGAGGTGGATGGGGTAGGTGGATGGGGGGTGAATGAGATAGGTGGATGGGGGTGGGTGGGTGGAGGAGGGGGGTGGATGAGGGAGAGTGGATGGGGTGTGTGGATGGGGAGGGTGGATTGAGGTGGATGGGGAGGGTAGATAGAGGGTGAATGGGGGTGGGTGAGTGGGTGAAGGAGGGTCAGGGTGGAGGGGTGTGAGTAGATGAGGGGGGTGAATGGCGGTGGGTGCGTAGAGGGTCTTACTCCACTGCCTTAGAGGGACTGTTTTAGGAAGCAGTGAGGTCCCTGGCTGCTAAGCGCTGAGCTAGAAGCTGGTTTCTTTACAATAAAATGTATGTAGTAGTGAAAAGGGTTTGGAATAATTTTAGCCCATGTATAGAAAAGAGAAACTGCACATGCTAGCACACCAGCAAAAACGCTTATAGATAAAAGTTCCTGTAAATATAGCCATATATAAAAATGGGTATATATAAATGTATGTGTGTGTGTTTGGGAGTTTTTCATTTTGGTTTGGTTTTTTTTTGAAAAAGATTTTTACTTGGTTGTTATGGCTGGCCTGGAATTCATTTTGTAGATCAGGCTGACCTCGAACTCATAGAGATCCACCTGCCTCTGCCTCTTGAGTGCTAAAATTAAAGGCTTATGCCATCACACACCTGACTCATGTCTGTGTCTTTTAATTTTTTTTTGCAATTGTAATATAATTATGTCATTTTCCCCTTCCCTTTCCTCCATCCAGACCCTCCTAGTTACCTTTTGTTGTTGTTGTTCTCTTTTAAGTTCATGGCCTCTTTTCCATCAATTGTTGTTACATAAATGTGTGTGTGTTGTTAAATACATATATACAACCTGCTCAGACTGTACAAGGTTGCTTGTGTGTGTGTTTTCAGGGCTGGCCATTTGGGGTTGGATGACAGGTTGGTGAGCCCTTCTCTGGGGCTGACTCTCTCCCGCTGTCGGCCTTCTTTAGTGGCCTGAGTTCTCTCTGTGGGGCCAAAGCCTTGTGTGCTTTCCCTGTCTGCATTAGAGAGGCTGTTGTGCTGTCCTTGTTCTGACTTGTGTCCTTTGTTTGTTTGTTTCTTTTCTTTTTTGAGACAGGGCTTCTCTGTATAGCCCTGGCTGTCATGGAACTCACTTTGTAGACCAGGCTGGCCTCGAACTCAGAAATCCGCCTGCCTCTGCCTCCCGAGTGCTGGGATTAAAGGCATGTGCCACCACACCCGGCCCAACTTGTGTCTTTTTTATATAGACAGTAAAAGCACAGGTTACAGCTGGGCATTGGTGGTGCACCCCTTTAATCCCAGCACCTGGGCAGGAGCAGGAGGATCTTTGTGAATTCCAGGACAGCCAAGGCTAACACAGAAAAACCCTGTCTCGAAACAAACAAATACAAGAGGTACAGGTTAATATAGTGGCACTAGGAATAAACTGCTTTTTTTCTTTAAACATTTTCAAAATATTGATTTTGATAACAAAATAATAAAAACGAACACAAGAACAACCCCCCTCTGAGGATTCAATCATAAAGTAAGGGAATTTGTTTGTTTTTTTAAAAAATCAACTACAGTCCACTTTGTTGAAGCCAAGAGAAAAATATCTTTGCAGTGAAGGAATGGAAAACCCACTAGAATTTAAAAAGCAAATTAACAAGTATAATGAAACCCAGGACCTAGCACCTTTCACTTCTAGATACCACTTTTAAAGAGGAGACTCAAAGAGACCACGTGACTCGTCCAAAGCCCTGCAGCCAGGGATAGGAGGGGCCAAGAGTCTCTAGCACAGCTCTGCCGTGCTGTATTCTAGCTCCGGCAGTGCTCACAACTAAAAATAAAGATGCCACTGTTGTGCAGAACAATGAGCAGACTGCGAGCTAAGGGTTGTTTAAACAAACATTATGAGGTGTGCGTGCACGCGCTGGGAAAAGTCAGAATGGATGGCCCGGGGACTGCTACTCCTCCTAACTTTAAAGCCTCTCTATTTCTGGTGTGTGGACCTTTTTAAACAAAGAACATGACATGTGTTTGTAAAAGCCAATATACAGAGGTCACTGTCACTCGTGGTGTGTTGGTTTGGGGTGGCTGCAGGCTACATTTCCCTAACTTTTGACCTCTCCTGTGTCAACCAGGGCTTATAATAGTTCATACCTCAGAGACTTGGTGACAATTGGCCAGCCTCACAAGCGGGCTATAACCAAGTATCTATCTCCTCACCTTCTCCATACAATAATGACAATGGTGATGCATGTAGTTCTTTTCTTTAAATTTCTTCCCTACTTACAGTCGGCAGCTGTCCTAATTTGCTTTTTGTTGTTATGATAGACACCAGGACCAAGAGACTTGGAGAGGAAAGGGTTTATCTGGCTTACAGGTTATATTCCATCACTGAGGGAAGCTGGGGTTGGAACCAGCTCAGGGAGCTGGAGGCAGGAACTGAAGCAGAGGCCATGGAGTGCCGCTCACCAGCTTGCTCAGCCTGCTTTTGTCTAGCACCCAGCACCATCTGCCCAGAGTGAGTACCCCTCACGATGGCCTGGATTCTCTCATGCCAATCAAGAAAATGGCCCCACAGACTTGCCCACAGGCCAACACGATGGGAGTGTTTTTCTCAGTTGAAGTTGCTTCTTCCAGGATGACTGTGGCTTGTGCCACAAAACACAACAAGTCTTTGGTTGGCAAAACACGAATCACTGCAGCTCTTAAGAATGGGGAGCCAGGGCTGGAGAGATGGCTCAGCGGGTAAGAGCACTGATTGCTCTTCCGAAGGTCCTGAGTTCAAATCCCAGCAGCCACATGGTGGCTCACAACCACCCGTAATGAGATCTAACATCCTATTCTGGTGTGTCTGAAGACAGCTACACTGTACTTATGCATAATAATAAATCTTTGGGTAGGAGCGTGCAGGGACTGAGCAAGCTGGTTGACCAGAGCGAGCAGAGGTCCTAAAGAGATTTGTGATTTCCCAGGAAGCCACCATCGGTAGGTCACCGTAGAGAATCATTTATTCTTTCCACGATCAAAGGCATTGGAAAAATAGGGATGAGTCCCCGTGCATACAGAGATGTCCCAGAGGAAGGCAGGGTACTCAGAGGGCCATCCTACCCAGCCCGCAGGGCAGACCTCCTGCAGCTGACCAGCACACACCCTGAAAAGCCGCGGGTGAAGAGTCTTAAGTCATATTCAATCTCGTTTCTAAACCTCTCTCATCCCTCGCATCCACTCCCATAACCCCTCGCAGAGCAATGGGAACCAACAGATTATCTTGTGATTCTAAATGTCAGGGCAGACTTCTGTCAAAACAGCGTGAGATGCCTTTGTTTTGAGGGTGAGAGAATCATCAGGCCACATGGCCTCAACTGAAGCAAAGAAGGAACCACCCCAAGCCAAAGGGGCAGGAGGGAGACAGCAGGAGCTAGCAGGAGCCAAGCAAAATCCCACAGGCGCGACCCGGGAAAGATGGCCTGCTTCCCAGTGTTTCTTTAACATCCACCCCCGAACTTCTCTTGTTTAAAAAAATTTTTTTTTCCTTTTACTATGACTTCTGACTTATTCCAGGGAACGCCTGCTTCCTGGAGGAAGTCAACTGTAAGTTGTAAGAGGGGAAGGAGAGATCGATCTTCCCTCGGCAGGAAATAGAACGCTCCTCGCTGTCCTCGCAGCCCCTTCGCTTGAACACGTAGCTGGAGAGAGCGGGCTTGGGTCAGAGGTAATTAGCAGCTGAGGCTTGGGAGAAAGCTCCCTCGCAGGATGCCGAGGTAGAAGGGGCGGCTGCCCAGAGGCACGTAGGGGCTGAACTGTCCTGCTGAGCTGCTGACGACAAATGGCATGTGAGGCTAGGGGTAAAAAAAGGGGGCGGGGGGGGGCGGTGCTGGCATTTAAGAGAGAAAAACAGACAGGGTCCAGACACGTGCCTGGCTCCTCTTACACACAAGAGGATGGAACACAAAATAAATAGCTGGGCCTTTGCCCTACAGGCCAGTTACACCCACGTATTGCTGAGAGCCTGTTAGAAAAGGACCAAAGACTAACAATCCAGCCACTTTTTGTCCTTGTTACTTTTTTTTTTTTTTTTTTTTTTTAAATACAGGTCTTGCTATGGAGCCCTAGGCTATCCTCGAACTCTTTTTTTCCCGCCCCGTTTTTCGAGACAGGGTTTCTCTGTGTAGCTCTGGCTGTCCTGAAACTCACTCTGTAGACCAGGCTGGCTTTGAAATCAGAAATCAGCCTGCTTTTGCCTCCCAAGTGCTGGGATTAAAGGCGTGCACCACCACTGCCCGGCTGGCCTCGAACTCTTATCCTGCCGATGGGTCCCAAGTGCTGAGATAATTGGAGTGTACCATCATCCCGGACTCACTTCTCTATTTTGAAGTCATTTGTGACTATCACATTAAGGGACCAGTTTATTTTATCTTTAAATCTGTTTCACTTTATGCCCCTGATGTTTTGCCTGCTTGTGTCATCTGTGTGTCCTGTGCATGTCCGGTGTCTGAGGCCAGAAGAGAGCATTTGGGACAGGAGTTACAGATGGGCAGGAGTGAAGCGACTTGTAGGTTGCTGGGAACCAAACCCAGGTCTTCCCAGGAGAACAGCCAGTGCCCTTAACCTCGGAGCCCAGCTGCTTCCTTTTGAAAGGAGCGAGGTGGGGGCGGGGCAAGCGGAGAGAGGGTGTGTAGAAAGGAAGATGGACCCGAGTCTGTAAAATAGGAATGGCTGTGCATGGTTGTTTGTCAGGGCCCAAGAGTAGGCTCTAAGACAAGCATTAGAGCCAGGGAGAGAAGGGTGGCAGAGAGGTTAGAAGAAATACCTCCCTTTTAAATAATTTATTTATTAAATTATTTCTGCTTGCATGTGCCTGGGTGAGGATATCAGATCTCCTGGAACTGGGGTTACAGACAGTTGTAAGCTGCCATATGGGTGCTAGGAATTGAATTTGGGTCTTCTGCAAGAACAGCCAGTACTCTTAACCCCTGAGCCATCTCTCCAGCTCAACCCCTCACCTTTAAAGGGGATGCCTTGAACAGGGAAAATTTACCTGCATCTTCTCTGTGGAGATAAGAGATATGAGGTGGGGGAGTGGGGCTCACAGTCTTTACAGGGACTAGAGATGGGATTTCACTGGGTTCTGTCTGATGCCAAAGCCATTCATTCAGTCCCGACCACTGTGCTGTCACCAAGACAGAGGAGGACCGTGGACACCTAAGAAACAGCCTAAGAAAGCTAAGCACAACATGCAAATGTCAAATCACCTGAGACTGACCCTATCTCAGAGATCTTAGAGGGACTGGCTTGTACCAGGCCATGTGTCTACGTGACATAGTGTCTTCAGAGATAGAGATTTTAATATTCTGGCATATCGACTTTCTGGGTGTGGTACACTGTGGTTGCACATGCAGCACACCCAGACAACATTGTGTGAGGCTTGTTGCTCACCTGGAAACTCACGGTCCCAGGATTGAACTGAGCTAGCCGGAAAGGGTCCACCCTGCCCGGGTATCTCACTGTGATAATAACCAGAGTCTGGCCTTAACCCCCCAAAACTTCTGGAGGTAAACAGGGAAGCACGGAGGACCTTTAAGTCATGTTATGAAATAAGACCAGCCTGTTAACTGTGAGTTTGTGCAAAACAATGCATATTCTAGAAAGGTATTTTGACAACTCCCACGTTCTTCTCAGTGAGAAATAAGAAAAACGCTTAGCCAAGGCGGGCAGTTAAGAAAGAGTGTCTTTTGGGGTCTGGAGAGACGGCACACTGGTTAAGGGTATGCACCACTCTTCCAGAGGATCTGAATCTGACTCCCAACACGGATGCCAGGCACCTGTGCCTCCAGCTCCTGGGGATGCGATGCCTCTGGCCTTCTCAGGTGCACCCCAACCCTGTGCATATACACTCATTCAGACATACACATACATCATCAAAAATAAGACAAATCTTTTTTTCCCCTTGTTCCGTTCAACCCCGCTCGCTCCAGCCGCCCCCGAACGGCCCTGCTCGCTCCGGCCAGCCCTGCTCACTCCGGCCAGCCCTGCTCACTCCAGTCGCCCCGCTTGCTCTGATCGGCTCAGCTTGCTCCGGTTGGCCCCGCTCGCTTTTTTTTTTTTTTTTTAAAGGAAAGAAAGTGTCTTCTTGTCTGCCTGGTCCGTGTTGCACTCCAGCCTGTGTCTTCACGATCTGTGTGCTCTAAGCATACTGCATGAGTCTTGTGTCTGCTTGACCTCTGTCACACAACTGCACTTGCTCCAGCTCTGCTTTAAGCACCGAATGTTTACAATCCTACTCCTGCAAACTTTTGTTCCCCCACCCTCCACACACACACTCCAGCCCACCTCCCGTTTGTAGACCTACCCAGATGCACATTGCTTTTGCTGTCTCCTGTTGGTGGAGGGCATTTCTGTGTCATTGGGCCTGGAACTCTGAGGATGCAGAGCTCCCCACCGGGTGTCGTCAGTGTCTTCCTATGTCATGTGTTTGGTCAGAAGGCTGGCCTCTCCATTTGGGATCCTTCCTACAGATCCTCTCAGAGACAGCAGGAATACGGGAAGTGCTGACATGCATAGCCCTGTTACAGATCCTCTGGGTAGATCCTTTAGAAACCACTTCAGTTTCAGTGCTTGCGAGCTGCCCTAAGACTTGCCCAGAAAAGCCAGGCACAGGCCAGGTCCTTAACAGGGAAACCACCCAAGTAGTAATGACGTTGGAACACAGTTTAGTATCTTTAACTAAAATATGAGTGGGGCCTCGGGGATCTGAAAGAGTCTATGTCTCTACAGACAGGTGATCCAGGCCCATCTCACAGGCGAAGATACAAACATTTAAAAGTTACCATGGTAATCTTTAAAGGTACAGTACGTGTATGAAACAATCCCAAATAGAAACTCTTGTCCCCATTAAACAATAGTTCTTTCTTTCCCTTCTACTTCCTGACTCCTGTGATTCCATCTGTCCCAGGGCTTCTTGGAAGTAGCAACAGGGAGCACCTGTCCCCCTAGGAGTGTCGTATTTCACTCTTATGATGTCATCAGGTTTCCTCTGCGTCATGAAGTGTGTTAGAATGCCTTTCCTGTTTAAGGCTGAGTAATATTCCCATTGTGTGGACAGCTAACATTTTTCTAGACAGATTTTAATTCAAGGGAGTGAAGCACGTACATCTCCTGCTCTTTCGTGCACGGAAGCAACACTTCTGCCAGTGCTCTGAAGCTGCACTAGAGGGAAAATCCAAGTGAAATAAAAGAAAGGGGTATCAGGCTCTACCCTCCACATTCCAAGTTCACAGCTGAAGGCTGGAGAACCTACAGACTCCTTCCCCAGAGCAGCATTTCTGAGTGGAGCACCCCATTGTCTGGGATCAAATGGCTCGGCTACCTCTCACCCCTTCACTGACCCCACCCACCCCATGGCTGCTTCCCACCAGCCTTCTCGCCCTGACACACCCTGGCCTTCCCTCCTCTCCAAGTCACGTACAGAGGCCCCCGGGGACATCGCCCACTGAGGCTAAGTAGCCCTGAGACCTCACACTCCCCCACCCGTCTCTCCCCAGTTTTCCCTGTTGCCCAACTTCCCTGTCCTGGCTAGCCGGGCCGCCATCCTATCACTTCCGCGCCACTGAGACCTGGGTAATCTGTACCACCCCCTCTTCAGTTTTCATCACCAGGCCTCAGGCTGCCAAGGACAGGTCTGCCTCCCCACACACAGCCTGCTTCACGCCTCCATGCCTTCCCCTTCCAGATCCACTCCACATCTGGGGTCCAGGCTCTGGGGACTAACGCTATGTCACTGTCCCTCAGACCTGCCTCTAGGCCTACTGCACTCCTGAAGGGATCTGTAGCTGCATCTCCTGCCTGGCTGCCATGCTACCATCCTGGAAAACTCCCTAAGCCAAGTCAGCTCTGCCCCACTGGGGAATTTCTGCAACTGCCAATCCTCAGGTTCCGTTCTCACCTACACCCTCCTAGGTCAGCTCGGTTCTGGGCAGGGTTATTTTCTGCCTTCGTTTTTTTCCCCTGTAGCCCCGAATCCACTTCACTTCACATTCAGCTTCTGGACATGCGTGGGAACCACACCCAAATCCTGGACACCCCTCTCCTCTGCTGGCTCACCCCTACTCTCTCCTCCCTTCCTCCTTTAGGTCATCAACCTACAACACCGACTGATTCCACCCATTGTGTCTCTTGCAGTCTTCAGGCTTGTGAATTTCAACACAACTCACCCATTTCTTTATAAATATTCTTGTATTTTCCTAAAAGGTTTTTCTTTCCTTTTTTTTTTTTAAAAAAAGGATTTAATTATGTATATGAGTGCATGTACATCAGATCCCGTTACAGATGGTTGTGAGCCACTATGTGATTGCTGGGAATTGAACTCAGGACCTCTGGAAGAGCAGTCAGTGCCCCTAACCGCTGAGCCATCTTTCTTTCTTTCTTTCTTTCTTTCTTTCTTTCTTTCTTTCTTTCTTTCTTTCTTTCTTTCCTCCTCTCTCTCTCTCTCTCTCTTTCCTTTCTTTTCTTTCTTCCTGATGTGATGGATATGGGGAGTTACCCAGGCTTATTACTACACATTGTATCTACACATAACATCACACTATAGCCTACAAATATATACAAGTAGAATGTGTCAGCTAAAAATCATTTTCTGGGACTGGAGAGCTGGCTCAGCCACTAACAGCACTTGCTGCTCTTGCAGAGGACCTGAGTTCACACCCACGTGGAGCCTCATAACTCCAGTTCCAGGGTCCCAATGCCTTCTTTTCACCTCTATGGACACTGCATATCCATGGTGCACAGACACAAATGCAAGCAAAACGCTCACACGCATACACTGATATAAAAATCAATCTAATGCAAACCTTTAAAGTGATTTTCTCCCCGAGGTGCTAAGGTTGTGTCTATGAGACTCTCGTGCATGCTGGGGAAACCCTCTACCATTGAGCTATCTCTCAAGCCTCTAAATAACAACAACAAAAAATTTTGGTAGGTTCCTTTTAATAGAACCAGAATGGCTTATACAACAAACAAGCTGTAATGTAAACAAATCAGGTAGGAGGGGTCAGGCTAACACCAAAGCCCAGGTGAGTTAATCAGGAAGAACTGTGAGAAAGAGGGCTATTGTAAGATTGTGGCTGTCCAGATACTGATCAGGCCCTGGGCAGAGTACATTTACCCAATGAAAACATCTTACATGCTTCAAAAGAACAAGCGGTGAGGGTTAGAGATGGCTCAGAAGTTCAGAGCACCTGCTGGACCTGCAGAGGCCCTGAGTTCAGTTCCCCCACATCCAGGCATTTCAAAAACACCTGTAACTACAGTCCCTGGGGGGAATCTAGCCTCCATGGGCACCTGCACTAGTGTATACACACACACACACACACACACACACACACACACACACACTCAGTCACTTAGTCAAGTAATCAATCAATCAATCAGAATAATCAATCAATCCTTGAGAGGAAAATGTAAAGTCTGAGAAGGTTCCAGAAGTTTTCAGGATGTACACTCAGCTTCGGCACCTAAGCCTGAGGTAACTTCCCATCCTTTGCAGACCTAGGTCTATGTGACTCCTAAGTGAACGTCTGGAGCCACTGCCCTGATAATGCCATTGTCACAAAACCTTCGCCATGCATGCTTGTGCCCGGAGGATTCAACCGTCAATCACCCTTCGAAAGGGTGTTTCTGTGCATGTTTTATGCAAAGGGAGTTTGCAGAAGGAGCAACAGATTCCACCCACTCCCACAGTCCTTCGACACTCTTCCTTCTTTCATGACCCTAGAGAAACAAGCTGGATGTCTTCCTCACTTGTCTGACGGTACAGCCCTCATCAAGCTCCTTAGCTTCTGGATCAAGAATAGATTACTGTCTCCACATTGGAGTAAAAAGTCCCAGGTGATCGTGCCAGGGTGCACCTTCCACCTGGGAAGGTCTCAGCCCCCTCCCCACGTCCCATTATCTCTGTGTGGCACTACAGCCTCAAAATGTGGCTAAAGGCTTCTTCTGAACACATTTATTCCCAGTGAGAAGTGAAAACAACACACACACACACACACACACACACACACACACACACACACACCACAGGGTTGAGAAAAGTACCCATGGCATAACATTTAACCAATGAAAATCTGTTACAAATTGTAGCTAATTGTCTCTACATTCTGCCTTGTAGAACAATTAGGGGACTGGCTAGGCAAATCATACCTGCCTTTTGGAGCCTATACTTTGATTCTCCTGTTTGTGAATCAGATTGTCTTTCTTGCCCTGTTGGGGAGTGTAGTAGACACTGCAACATCTTTGGTTCTAGGGTAATAATATACCTGTGCCTGTGCCCACCACAAACAGCTACCAATGAGCCTGTCCTGAACTGTCTTGACACAGGTCAGGTTCCAGTAACTAGGACGATGTCTGACCTCAATGTCTAGGCACATAGAAGAGAAGGTGAACACTTACAGTTTTTCAGCTGACATCCTTGTGATGGGACATCCGTCACCATCTCTTTTAATTTTGTATTAAAGAATAAGGGATTGTTCTGAGCCAGATTTGGAGGTAATAATAACAACAATGTTGGGCCTTGATAATATTGGGTTTACTGTGTGCTTTGAACACTGGTTCATTCAGTGTCTCTCAGCACCATAAGAGGAAGGATATTGACCTTTTGTGTGTGTGTGGGGGGGTGAGGGATTAAAAAGGAGATGGGACCAGCCCCTAGCTGGTAACATCACATTCACAGTTATGGGAGGAGAGAGACAAATGCATATGTGTTCACTGGCTGACCTGATTTGGCTCAGCTCTATTTCTCCCCTCTCCCATAGTTCAGGACACCCTTGCCTAGGGAATGGTGTTGCCCACAGTAAGCTAGGTCTTCCCACATCAATTATCAATTAGCATAATCAAGACATTCCCTCCATAGACACATCCATAAGCCAACCCAAAGTAGACAATCTCTCACTGGAACTCTCTTCCTAGATGAGTACAGATTGTGTCATTGACACTTAGAGCTGTCACAGCATGCTGTGTACTTCTAACACTAACACATGGTGCCAAGCACTGTCTAGTGTTTGATGCATGCTGCCCCATCCTTTTCCATTAAGGTCCTGTGCTGGAAACTTGCCAGGGAATGTGGAGTGTGACCTCTAATAACCGCTGTCATCTGTGTCACACATCATGCTACACTGATTCTTTAGGCTTTGGGTGTGTGTGTGTGCCATATGTGCTTCCTGTTTTTCTTCTTAATAATGCACACAGTAACTTTTCTCACTTGAATTCACATCAACAAAGGACTTTGTATTGTACTCTGTACTGTGCTGGATACTAAGTTGCTAATTCTGTCTCCTTTGACTTTAGGGCCCAACACCACTGAGTTCATCAGTCTTCAGTTCCGGTTTTTGTCCCAAGCATGGTTCTCCTTCACCCATCTTTTATTTATCCATATTTTTATACTTACTTATATATTTTGGGGTTTTGTTTTTGTCTTGTTTTGTTTTCCTCTGCTTGTATGCCTGTGCACTACGTGCATGCAGTATCCAATGAACCAGTGTTCTGATGTCCAGAAGAAGACATCATATCCTCTGGAACTGGAGTTCCAAATGATAGTGAGTCACCATGTGGGCGCTGGGAATTGAACCTGGGTCCTCTGCAATAGCTGTGTCCCCAGCTGCCCCTACTTACCCATATTCCAAGTAATAAGATGATCTCAAGAAGTAGAGCCTTAACAATAGCCCCACTCACTCAGGTGCCCCTTCCCTGGCTCTGCCCATGTGGAGCCATTTTGCAAAATTTTATATTTCCTTGTTTCTTCCAGTTTATACCTCAAATGTCTACTCTTTACTTTTATTTTGAACTTCATTCATTCATGTATTCGCCTCCTGCCCCGTAGGTTGACTCACTGTGTCTCACATAGCTACAGTCAGTCTTTCTTCTCTGCTGTGTAATTCTCCCACACAGTTGCTGGTGGGTGTGTTGGCTGCTCTCCACCTTCAGACGCCAGGAAGGTGCTTGCTGTTCTCTTGGCCATTATCTTAGGCTACTTCCCTCTTTCCACAGCGTGAAAAGTCGGGCACAAGGAAGTGAAGGAACTCACCCAAGACCTTCCCAGTCAGTCCTGGCAGCCTATTCAGGATTCCAGCCTAAACCAGAAGCTTCCGTCCC